>DWKU01000011.1:0-10577 GCA_018250055.1 Mimia cf. chiapaensis NVG-14107D03 | reverse complement strand
TCGTAAGTACGTTTTTCAAAATTGATAAAAATAATGAGTATCGCAAGGAAAATTCAAATGTATACTGATATATTAAAGCAGTCAATTTAATTCATCCTTCCAAATGAAACAAATTCCTGTGTTCTTTGTGTTTACTTACTGATGTAAACTTAATTATACAATAAATAACATCTTATTGTTACAACCAAAATTACATTTTGTTTACAAATAAAATTGTGTCGAAACGTTTATAGTATTTTGAACTCAAATTCGATATGGCCAGTCAAACCATATAAAACTTCTTATGAAGTAATTAGATATTTCTCTAAGCTCTAGAGATACGATGCAGCGCCATACTTCCATATATTCCTTGGGCCTGCTTGTGATATGAGATTCGCATGGTAGCCAAGCCTCTGATCCTTTGGGGGATGAAGGCAAGGAGAGTTTTCCAATATGACCGGGATTTTCTCAGCATGAATTCTGAAATTTATACGACTTGAGCTTAAACTTCCCGTCATAACTCTCTGGAAACTGGAGGTAAGTACCCAAAGCTCTTGCTGCCCTTTGAGATTATTGATTATTTTCATTCCACTTGCAAACTGTAAAAGTTCTTGATCGACAGCGACTTGGTGGAAATTTTTTGGTGAGAATTCAGAAGCGGTGTGCCAACAAACTATAGACGGTGGATCCATCTGACCGAAATACATGACACCTTTGTGATCGATAATTTCTGCCGCTGACTGATTTGGACGTTCTTCTGGGAATACCTGAAACATGATTATTTTATGTGCTCAGTATATGATTAAAATATGTTAAATATGCAAAGTATACAATTCATATTAGCATTATATGTGACGATCGAATGGTCTCTTTTAGTTAAAACGCAGTACTTAGTGTAAGAAGTTCGGTAAAAACATAACTACACATAAAAATGTAGTTTTGTTTCCTAATAAGTATTGCTCGTCTATATGTATTTACACGGTCAAAAAAAATTCTGTATAGTTATAGAGGCGCGATCTCAGTATATCTCTGGAGCGGTTTGTGGCATTGTGTGCTCGGTGTATGTCTACACGCTTGACCACCTGCAGGTTGGCCGCTCACGAGGGAGCTCGTGCAGCTGGCGTCCTCCTGGTCAGAGTTAACCTTCAGTACCGCCTAGAGGTAATCGTTCATCACCGTGGAGCAGTTGTATCCATGAGTCCCCAGGTAAGGAGCAGTTCCTCGAGACCCGAAGTCCCAGCACGTACGAGCCAATAAAGTAGGAGATGAAATCCATGTCTGTATAGTTATGTGCAAGTCAAAATTCGTTCACATTAAATAAAAATACCTAGAGCAAACGAACAATAATCATCGTTGGACTATAAAAAACAAATTTGTTCTCAATTATTTACTCGTTAGTGAGGACAGATACCGACCGTGTATCTAGAGGGGAAAACCAATATTTTTATACTTGTTAACAAAAAATAACACTAGTTACTAAGCCAAGTGATAGACTATGGCTAAAACCCGCTTCGGGAGGAGACCAGTGGAATGATAATGGCTTGATAATAATGAACGTCGACAAAATAAAGGTTCTCATGCTGCTCCATCCCGACCAACTATGGGGAAGGAAAAACTGAATGCAGGATGAATAATATTCACACGAAAGCGTGCGTTGTCATTTGTTTTTTTGAAACCCTCAAAACTTCTACGTTCGCCCTTAATGGTCATCATGAATACTACATAACTTGATTTGTGCTCCCACTCTTTACTTATGATCTGAATATAGTTATACAACTTACGTTCATTGATTGTGGGTCAGCATTGCTGTCGATTAAGAAAGAATCATTCCGTAGGACGCTCGTGCGGACTACGTTTTCCGTGGTAGATGAGTGGAATGTCAAGTGCATTGATTTAATATTCTCAATAAATCTTACCTTTTCGTTATGAATAAATGCATAATACGCTCATCAATAGAATACATTTTCATAATGAGTATTAGCGCAGTGTGGCATAATGCAAACAAGTTCACAGATAACGTGTCAGTTAAGTATTAACGGGTAACTTGGCTGGAATACTTTGCTAATAAAGTCATTATAATATCTGTAGGCAATTTCATTTATCTAGAATTTTCCATATTAACCTTTAAAAGTGAAACAAAAATTATTTGACTGTAGAGTAGAGAGTTAGAGTTAGCTCTGAACTGTACAGAGTACGGTGTATTGTGATAGACACGATAGATAATATAGATAGTAGATACTTGTAGGTAATCGGCAGTGGTAAACTATGTATATAGACGTTTACGGCAACCGTAGGCTGTAGCCCTAGTTGTCATTTTCTCTCACGAAAATGAGAAAGGGCGATTATCTGATTACTGAGATATTTGTGAATTTGTGAATGATGGCTTTTTATTCTGACTGCAATCTACTGTACCTAACTCGCATGCGAGAGATAGTGAGTGACAAATCTGAGATACAGTCGCAAATAATGAACGGCATTGGGGCGTTTCACGGAGATCCGAGAACATGTAATGTGGTTTCGATAGGAAGAAGTATAATATATTTCCATATATCTCGCGTAGAGGTTGCAGATATCTTCTAGAAGATTCTTCCATACCAAAAAAATATAGGTCCGACCGAAATATACCGACCTAACGGTAAGCAGCAAACAAATAAGAGTTAGTGCCGACAAGCGATAGCATCGGCACGCTGAATATTAATGTGTGTGACTGACATCACTGCTCCTTTACAATACAATCTACCGACATGTATTTCCTTACCGAGGAATCTTGAGCAGGAATTGTTGCCAGATGATCTTGGGCATATAATTTTTATGTTTACCGCCAAACTAGGATTCGCTGTGTGATAGCTGCCATTCGAGAAACAAGTCCACGAACATTTAGACTGGGGACATCGAGCTCACTTTGAGCGAATTTGATTCGTCCGAACTGCAGATTGCGGACGATGATTCTTTAAAGGTTGGTTTGAAGTTGATGATAAATGACGAAAAACTACAGTGGCCTTGGAAAAGAAAGGACTTAAATTAGATTCAAAAGAAATTATTTTATCGGCCCCAACTGGTCTATTGGTTGATCCGATATATTACACTGTACGTTCAGGAGGATTAAGTAGGCAGCAGTAAGTACTTGGCCTCCACCATTTTTATGTTCCACTGCTGGGCACAGGTTTCTCAACACAATCTGGGGAGGCATGTACCATACTTCACCACGCTGCTCCAATACAGATTGGCGAAGATGAGTAGGTACCTACTTATTACAAATTCGCAAAAAAGAACAATATTTGTAAGCAATAAAAGGGAATATCTTTTAATGTATTGTCGTAACTCGACTTTCTTTTAACGTAATTACTCTCGTTAATGTAAATAATTGTTACACCCTAAACTGTGTATCCACCATTTGGTATCGAAGGTATAGAAGGTGTATAGAACTATAGCGATACCGACAACAGATAACATCGCGATGTTGAATGCAAATGAACTTGATTGACACCAATGCTTCTGGCTAGTTACAAACTACTGACATATTTTTTGTTGTATGTTGTGCTAATAAGTCGTGTTTGTGTTACATCAGATAAAATATTGATGCAGTCAAGTGAGAATAATGAACCCATTTATTAATATGCAAGAAAGATGTATGAATTATTTGATTAAAAATTTAATAGTGAATGAAAAAGGTTGGTTTTTAAATAGGTAGATGGTCTCTCTGCTCAGATTTAACATACAATATTATATAGAAGGACGCGTAGCTCCGTAGTTTATGTACGTCGTAACCGATTATGAAGTTAAGCAACGTTCAACGTGGTCTGGAGTTTGGTGGATGACCGCTAGTGGCAAAATCTATTTCTAAGAGTTATTATTACAAAATATGAAATGAAATTTTGAAACATTGTTATCAAACCTGTTCTCGAGGACTATTAGGGCTCTGTCCAGTACTTCGGTCATACGATGCTCGGAGGAAGGGCATGTGTTTAACGCCTTCGCAGTCTGGGTCATACATGTGGTCGCACTTCTCTACAGGGATGCGGTGGTGCTCGATGGGACAGCCCGATTCTGACGCCATTACAATTTCACCCGTTACAACTTGACCTGTAATTGGAACAATATTTTTATTCAATCTTATTTGTATGTATTGATAGCAGAAGTCTTTTGTAAAAAGCTTTCCTACGATTCCTCCACCACTGCACCCGTTTTTAGCGCAGAGCCAAAGCAAGATCCTAGATCAATAGTTAGGTTTGATGGGCGTAGTAAGGGACACTTAAAGATATGCCGCGATTTAACATATTTCTTAGACAACTAAGAATTAAGAAATTGGTACTAACCAATATCTTATCTATATCTATTATCATCATCTATATCTATATCTTATATGCACGGTAATCATTCCTTGTTTTGGCAGTAACCGATAAAAAAATTTTCAAAAGAAAATTAAAAAAAAATTGGTAGTTACCAAAAAATGCAAGCAAAGAAGTTCTATTAGCTAATGAGGGTAGTCCATCTTGTCCTCGCATGAACAGTTTGGAGAGTGCGCGGGCGCCCGGCCTGTCTGCACCCGCCATCATGTACACCCCATCTGCGTAGGAGGCCGGCGTCTTGCGTGTGAGTCGGCTGGCTGAGGACAAAAAGTGTAATTACTTCGATTTTACATATTGACGTTATAATGAGTCAATGATAAAGTTTTATTTTTATCACAAAAAGCAGTATCATCATGATGTATCAGGTCATTAGTTCGAATATTGTAGATGGCACAGTAAGGTTTATACGGCCTATTTGGTGGACAAATCTAATGATGGTCGCAGTTGTAGATGTCTCATTGATAACGAACTAAAAGACCAGAAGAGAGAGGAATGACAGTCAACGGTCTGCAGCCGTACTGGCTTTTTAGCTTATCAGGTTTTTGAAGCGAATCAAAATCACTACGCAAGAATTTGGCAGTGGACGACGGGTAGGAGTATTAGTGAGCATCCCCACCCCTATAAAAAGAAGACTATGAGTGGATGGCTGAACAAGAAAGTGAGACATAAAGCTCCCTGTCGTGAGGGACCGTGATAGATTCAAAGGGAGAGGAAGTGAGCAGTCAAGTAAAAAGTAAGTTTCCATTGACTCCCTGTGATAGGATCACAGGTAACTTGATCACGATAAATTTGTTTTTTCGTTGTCGCTAACTGTTACTAATCATGATATTAAATTTTTTCGCGGCTAAAGAAAACATGGCGAATACAAAACGATTACGATTTTGCCCTGCGCATGAATCAGAATAAAAGGATAAATTATTTTTTACCCCTAATACAACGTATACCTGGATAAAAGACCAAAGACAACTTGCTATTTCTATCGCACCTCTTTTCGCTATCTGACAATGCCACACGTAGCAGTAACCTTTCTTCTCTAATAAATTATAAATAGTGAAATTGTACACAGGATACTTCCGTTTATAATGAAATATGCCTACTTCACTCTGAGGGATATTCAAGACTTTTTCCAGATCAAAACATGCTACAACACTATTATCTGAACAAAAGTTTTCTTTTTCGCGTTCTTTTATTTGCCTTACCAATTGCTTTTCTTTCAAATGCTTTTCATAATCTGCTTTTAATTGTTCTTTTCTAACATCGTCGGAAGTTTGGTAAATTGAACATGTTTCACATAAATCTTTTTTAGGTTTGTGGAAGGAAAGATTAAATTTCGTATTAAAAATTATTTCATATTGGCGTTTAGTTGCTTTGCATGTTTCATAATACTGGCTGTTTGTAGCTATCCATTCCAAATATAGTCGGTGCATTTTAGAAACATTCAAAGTTTCACACAGATATTGTTTTTGGCTATCTTTACGGGTATAGTGTGATTCAACTCTTGCAAATAGATTTATATGTTCAATTATACTTTTCTCAGTGTCCTCTGACATTCTTCTCGGCCTATTCTTATGCGTTCCTCTGTAGTCTTTCAAATAATTGTCATTTCCTAATTTATCAATAGCTGTGTATACTACTTGCTGTGTGATGGATAAAGTATTTAAAAACATTATTTTACAAACTTTAATCATAGAATTACTATCATCGGGAAGTTGGTATGTTAATGTTTGGGTACGATTATTTTTACGTTCAACTGTTATTTTTTTGACATTATTTCTTTTTACATGGCGGTTAATGAAGTCCCACTGTCTTTCATGGTCCCCAATAGCCCAAAAATTCTTAAAAATTATATTCCTCTTATTTTCATTTATCTTATCATAACATTTCAATTTGCAGTTGCATTGTGGCCCAATAGATTTTTCTTCGTTTTGTTTTTTAGTTCTAACACTTTCGTAACTTTTACCAGAATTTTTAAGAGTTTTGTTTTTCTTATCTTTCCATGAATGAGGGTCTATTCTTCTCTTTCTTGTAAGGGATTCAATAGGGGTGACGGGCCTTTCCTCCAATTCTGTAGTTGCAACATCTTGTGATATATTTTGCATTTCAATACTTTGTAAGACACCCTCTAAATCAGAAACACTTCTTAGATCGTAATCCTTATTTATGTATAAAACAGTCGGCGTGGCTATAAAATCTATTTTTTGTTGGATTGATGGAGTCATTGTCAGTGAATTATCAGTATTTTGTAAATGATCATTATTATTAATATCAAACAATGGCGAAGGCATCCTCTCAGGTAGCAGTTGTTCCTTAACATTATGAGAAATATCCAAAATTTCACTTGCTGGTACATTTGGGGGTGATATATTATTATCGTGCGGTGATACACTTGCTATTATTAATGGGGCCGGTGAAGTAAAATCATCAGGTTCTGAGTTGGGTTCATTAAGATCTGATATGCCATCAATAGGGAAAGAACTTCGCGAAAGATATGTGAAAACTTCTGAAACAAATTACTCAAATTACGACATTGCTATGTTTTAAATAACTACTGAAAGAATTTTTAAATCAATCCAAGTACTTTTTGAGCCTATTCGTTATAAACATACGTACATACATATAAATCTCTTCTCTTTATTATAATAATAGGTATAGATTGTTGTTTAACTGTTATTTGACGCATCCATGGACAGAAGGCCTTAACCTTCTTTTATCTGGAAGTGTTAGCCTAACACTATTAGGTAGGCACCTATTTAACTTGAATTACGTAGGTATGTAATTCAAGTTAAATAGTGAGCATCATAAACCATCGGAAACAAGTAAGAGACCCCCAAACTTAGCGTCGCAGTGTCTAAGGAAATGCTCAAAAAGGATATCAAAAATATGTGAAATGCCTTGAAACAGGTAACTACTTACTGTAGGCAATTATTAAACATTGAAAATCATACTTTTTAAATATTTCATTCTTACCTGATGAAGAAGAAGTAGCCTGCTTTTCAATTTCACTTTCATATTGTTCTTTAAATGCAATATTGCTGCCATCTTCATTATTATTGTCTGTAAGTTAAAATTTAAAAAAATGTAACTTGCAACAACCCTATTTTATCGTTTTACAGAGAAGAACTTAAATATTTAACATGTAGGTTTAATACAACATCAGCTGAGTCTGTTATAATCTTTTCTTATTAGGTATATAAAAACTAGTCAAATAATAGGAACCCGCGCCCGGCACCTGTGTGAGTTGATTTTCGTTCTTATTACATGAAGCAAATAGGTAAGATTGTCGGAATTAAGTTGGAGTCGAGTCGACATTAATATACCACCTGTCAAAAAGCCAAGTGCAAGCCAAGCCAAGCCAAGTTGATTAAAGTGACCCCCTTACTTACCTACATGAGTGGTTAATTAATGATAATATTATGTAGGTTTACCTTCGTATTACTTACCTTCGTATTTCCGATAGTTCGCTAATTCTAGTATCTTTCTGCAACGACTTCTTGAAGCACTTTTATGTCTATTCATAATTAAACAACAAACAGCAAAAAGTCACTTGTAAAAATTAAATGTCAACAATGATGCGTGTTTCCAGTAAACAAACTTTACGTAATCACTCCTGTACATTCGCATGCGGACTGACCTTCCGGGTTCCGATGTCCGATGTCACGCGCATCTAAACACACGCGCACATACCCTCCCCCGCTTTACCCCTTGTCTATACTAACAAGCGATTGCAATAGACACTACTGGAAAATTTTTCCTTTATTAAACGATTACTACCAATCATTTAAAATCCATAAGCGAAGAATATTATTGCTTAAACCTTTACAAAAGAGGAACAAACTAAAGAGATTAGTAAAAGATATTGGAATAGTTGTCATTTTTATATATGAAGTTTTGCAGTCTGCATTAAAGCATTACTAAAAAAAGTTTCTTCCGTTTTTACACGAATAAGCGTGTAAGAGCCATTACCCTAAGGATAGGATAGAGTCGAGAGGCAGATTGATTTAACACGTTTATTCTGGTGTACTCAAAGAAATTATTATTATGCAATAGGCGTATGTTTTGTTATTCATATGATACAAAAATATTTAATTTCCGTACAATAAAGAAATGTTGTGCTATAAAAGCCTTATTTTAGGTATAATACTTTCATAAAAAATTATATAGGTGTATCATAGGCCAAATAAACGAAATATGCGAAAAAAAAAATTTTCGGTAAGAGCTCTTGCACGTTTATTCGTTGGGGCCATCGATATCTTTGAAGACCTACTTTAACGCAGTATTCATTTTACCACAGCTTACAGATTTATTTTTAATTTTGTTTTACTTTGCCAGTCTCATGGAATAATATATTTCAATGCGTGGATTTTTTTATGCTTGTATAGGTATACCTGTATTATTACGTGGTGGATACTGTGTCAGTACGGTATTATATTTATTGCAGTCTTGTATTTTAAAGTTAGTCATATAACACGTATATTGTGTTTTGATAACAATTTCAGTCATTTGTGAAGGAATAAACGAATTATCACCAAATTAAACCCATGTTTTTATTTTTATTTATGTCAAGATATAACTATACAATCTATGTTTCCAGGAACAGTAATTACTACTACACATACTAGCTTAAAAACACATTTTTTTTGTAAGTGGCAAAACTTAAACAGTTTGACGGTGTAGTACCACCGCTACACCAATTTTTGCCATTAAGCAATTTTTTGTGCTTCGGTGGAAGATTGGTGTATTTGCCGGCTACACTTACACATGAGGAACCTCATATAGAATCAGTCTTGCTTGAGGTTAGACGTTGATGTCTATAAGTTACAATGACCATTAAACACCAGATGGCCTGCATGCTCGCGTGCTACTCCTATGTAACAATATTATTTGCACACAACCGTACACATCATCGTCATCATCATTATCAACGTATTATTTAACACTGACGTTCACTGCTGGGCACGGGTCTCTATCGAATGATAAGGGCACAGACCATGACCATTCACCATGCTGGCCAAATGCAGTTTGGCAGACATCACATGCATCGAGAACATTCTGGTGATCTTTTAGGCTGCATGGTTAACCTGCATGGTTTCCTCACAGTGTTTTCCTTCGCCGCAAAGCAAGTAATAATTTGCTACAAATATGCATTTCTTCGAAAAAATTGATTTATATGCTGGGGATTGAACCCGGACCAACCAAATTCTAGTCCGGTACTAAACCAACTAAGCTATCACTGCTTTTAACACCGCTATAACCGTATACATACAGTTAAGTAATTGTGTTGTTTGAAACTAAGATTCTCCATATTGGTATCCTTGACAACCAAGACAAATTTAAAAGAAAACAAATGATTGCTAAGTAACTACTAAGTTACCCAACTACTAAATAACAGGGTCTTAAAATAGGGAAAAAAATATTGTCACATGCTTTATAACACTGATTCTTAATAATGTAAGGTAAGATGCGCAAAGCAGTAATAGCTTAGTTGGTAAAGTACCTGATTAGAATATGGACGGTCCAGGTTCCATCTCCAGCATGCAAGCACATATCATTTTTCCAAGTTATGTGCATATTAGTAGCTAACTATCACTTGCTTTGTGGCAGAAAAACATTGTGAGGAAACCTGCATATCTCAGAGTTCTCCAGAATGTTCTTGAGGGCATGTGAAGTCTGCCATTCAATGATGATGAGATGCACAATCTCGGAATATTTAACTGTAGGTCTATAACTAAATTTCTAACTCTCATTTAACGTAATACAATGAAATTTTAAATTTCCTGTATTAGTAGATAAATTCAGCATGAAAATAATATAATTTATGATATTATAAATTGTAACACGAGGTGAGTCTGTACATTGTAGATATTTTTAAAAATACAATTCAATATCAAATTTATTCATATACATATATCAGTTAGGTCATATACTAGAGTGTAAACTCTATATAACAACACTGAAAGGACTGTGAATTTTATGGCGTTATAGAGTCTTTAAGTGGACAGTACCCCTAAATGTATGGAAGACAAGTTAAACCAACCAAAGCCAAGTGATTTCAACGCTTTACGGAGTTTGATGTTAAATTGAGAGTTGTTTCACTCAATTTAACAATACTACAGTGTAAACTCTATACAACAACACTGAAAGGACTGTGAATTTTATGCTGTTATAGAGAGTTGTCTTTAAGTGGACAGTACCCCTAAATGTATGGAAGACAAGTTAAACCAACCAAAGCCAAGTGATTTCAACGCTTTA
>DWKU01000010.1:0-10618 GCA_018250055.1 Mimia cf. chiapaensis NVG-14107D03 | reverse complement strand
ATTATGACAGAATTGTAACGAAAAGTGTTTGTTAAATCGAACTAGTATATTTAGAGTAGACACAAGTAGAATTTTGGCACGAGGTGTGCAATGTGCAGTGTTTGTTCAGGTGGGGTACTACCGCACGCGGTACCCGGCGTCCATGATGTCACAGCTGGTGCAGGCGGTGCGTGACGGGTCGCTGCCGCCGCTCGACCGGCTCGGCCTGCTCGACGACTGCTTCGCGCTTGTGCAAGCTGGACACTGTCAAACCTCCGAGGTATGTATTTTTTTATCCTGTTATTAGTCCTGTTTATTAAAAACAAATAAAAATCGGTTACAGTTTAGTGTGGGGTCGTGATCGACGTTGGAATTCGAGGAAAATTTATAAAATATCTACGCGACTACGACAGGAAAGCAGTGGCGTGTCTCATTACAAATTATTTGTGATTTACGCGCGGTCCATACAAGATAGTAAAATATAGAATAAAAGTTTTTACGAACTATATAAACTAAAGTCGTCGCTAACGAAGACACAGGCGGCAATCTGGTTATGTTAATAAATATCTGTAACAATCGCGTCACACAGTTTGACGTGTCCTTTTTAGTACTGAAGCGTGTATGTGATTTAAATACTACTGTTCTTCTGATTGTAATTATGTGAATTAAATTAACTCAATGTTTCATGTAGTCGCTGAAACTGATGGAGGCATTCACAAACGAGACGAACTTCACAGTGTGGTCGTCAGTATCGAACTGCATGTCGAAGCTGAGTGCGCTGTTTTCGCACACGCCCCTGGACAAGCCCTTGAAGAACTTCGGACGGCAACTGTTCGCCAACGTGACACGCCGCTTGGGCTGGGACGCAGAGCCGAATGAGAGCCATCTCGACACGTTGCTGCGGAGCTTGGTGCTCAACAAAATGATCACATTTGAAGATCCTGAAACTATAAAGGAGGCTAAAAATCGGTATGATTATGTACCGTATTTATTTGGAATGACTAAAATGCATAATTATAATTCGCAAAATGAAGAAAATAATTATAAATATAATTCATAACACAGTTGATTTGTTTTTAAGTCTTATTAAGAGTGGTTTCTAGTTTTTTTAAACTACATACATATAATTTTTCCAACATTCACAAATTCAAAACCGAGTATCATCTCGGCCTAACGGATGCTTTAAAATAATTAGTATTGTGATGTGTATATGAATGTGTGCGCGGCAGGTTCGAGCAGCACAGCGCGGGCGAGTGCGCGCTGGCGGCAGACCTGCGCTCGGCGTGCTACCGCGCGGTGGTGGCGGGCGCGGACGAGCGCACGTTCGAGCGCTTCCTGCAGCTTTACCGCGCCGCCGACCTGCACGAGGAGAAGGACCGCATATCGCGCGCGCTCGGTTCCGTGCGCGACCCCGCGCTGCTCAAGCGAGTGCTCGATTTCGCCCTCTCGGTGAGTGCACAATAACGATTTCATATTCAATTTCACTGTTATTGTCGTGGTAGAGTATTGTTTTATATATTTTATTTTATTCAACTATTCTTGTACCATTCTCTATCTACCGGTGGCAACATTTGGAGGGCATAGGCTACTGCTGGACAAAGATCTCCCTTAAATGGCGCCATTCCGTCAAGTCCTGCGCCCTCCGAAACCAGTGGTTTCCTGAGGTCGTCAGTCCGCCTAGTCGTCGGGAGCCCTGTGCTCCTTTTACTGAGGCATGGACGATATGGCCTGCCCATTGCCACTTCGGCTTGCTAAATCTGAGAGCTGTCAGTTAGCTGGTTGATGTCCATAAAACCATCTCTTTTTGCCTAGAGACATATGAGAGTAGCTTTTCCGTATATGCTGTTTGATAAAGAGATGTTTATTTTCATAGTTATTTCAACATTCCCCGTCTCTAACTTTGTTAGTTTTTTTTATTAAACTTTATCATTTCCACAGACACTTTCTATATCTCATTCACATCAACTATTATGCTAAACTGAAAATTTTATTGTGTATTTATAGTAATCAACGTATGTTATTGTGCTGTATAAGTAATATTGTTTAAGGATGAAGTGAGATCGCAAGACACTGTGTTCGTGATAGTGTCAGTGGCGGTGAGTCGCGACGGTAGGGACCTTGCGTGGCAGTTCTTCAAGGACCACTGGCAAGAATTCATGGATCGCTATAAGGTAATTTTGTTTGTGGTTAATCAAATGTCATTGTTATAAGAAAAAATCACTTAAGTTTATAAAATCTATATAGACATCATTTTAAATTACAAACATTAAGGGAACTCTTCTTATTATGCCCTTATAGAACAAGCTTTGAAAATAAGTCTATACTTCTCTAGCATTCTGTGGATATGCATACAATTGAAAAATACACTAGTAAACTCAGAGATTGGTTGCAGGAATTATTAGGTTATAGGAAAATTTGTGTTGCAGAATATACAGTGACGTGTGAATGTTGTAACAGGGAGGGTTCCTATTAGCGCGGTTGGTGAAGTCGACCACGGAGAACTTTGCGTCGGAGGCGGCCGCGGCGGACATCGAGGAGTTCTTCCGCACGCATCACTCGCCCGGCACTGAGCGCTCCGTGCAGCAGGCGCTGGAGAGCGTGCGCCTCAACGCGGCCTGGCTGCGACGCGACCTCGCCTCCGCCGCCGCTTACCTACAGTCCTACCACTGAACTCTGTAAGTCGCCTTACCTGCTTGTACCTTTCCAAAACACTGCATCCGTTAATGTGCTAAGATTTATACCACAACTGTCTATGCTGGTTGAGTGTGAACTGACTTTGTATGCCATTAAATAACCATAGAGAACCGCCAGGCATATACACTTCCTCTAAATATTTTTCTTTTATTGTTTAGTTTGTTGTTGTCAATCAGCATTACATCACTTAAACCTTTTTTACCTTTATTATTGAGAAGTAGCAAACGGGCATGCAGGCCACCTGGTGTTAAATGGTCACTGCAGCCCATGGATATTATTGTTCAACCTCAAATGAGATTGATCCAATATGAGGTCGCACGCAGATGCGTTGCTACTCTTGAGTCTCATATGTAAGAGGCTGGTAACTACCTCAAACTAACTGCAATATAATTATTGTAAAATGAAACTATCTTACCAGTGTAAATAATTTCCCATTTGCATACAAAAATAAATTATGCCAATAAAATGCTGGGATCATAGATATTAAGTGTTTAATTTTATTTATATATTTATTTTCTTACAGAATCCAAGGACTAGAGACTGAAGGCTGCTTTGACGAAATCCATAATAACTGTTATATTTCAATTGTTGGAGATGTAACTACATAACAAGCTTTTATTTATTTTCTATAACATAGTGTTCTGTAAATTTATACAAAGGTATTGTATTATAATTTACTTATAGAATTGTATTAAATATGATAAAAACATTCTATCTATAGTTTATTGTACAATTGAAGAATGTAGTTTTATTAGTGACCACTTTTATTTGTACCTAGATTTTGTTTTTAAACACCATGTTTAATTCAATGCATTTTGCCTGAATTTAACAATGGAATTTATTGCATTTGGTTTATTGCCTGTATTGAATAATAATTGCATTTTGTTATAAAATGCTGCTACTCACATTTTTAATATGGGTTATTTTTAGATTCGAATGTGGAAAAAATTGTATTGCAAACCCAGGACGAAAACTATATACAATCTTTTGTATAAATGTGTAAAAAATCTTAACTTATGTTTAGAATTATTTTTATTACAATTAAGTTTCATTGGTGCTGAGTGCAGTTTTAAGTTTTGTTTCCAAAAGATAAATAATATATTGAATATATTTTGATTCAGTTGAAGTTAATGAGTTTATTAAAATGTAACATTGTATAATTTCAGCCATGTTGTTACGTGCCACTGCTCAATTGTATTTTAAAATATATTTTGTTTCTTGGAGGTATATTTTTATTTTCATGACTAGGACAAAATTGTGATTTTTTACTTTATAAATACCTTGAAGTTACCATCATTAGTGCTCATTTGTTGTCATCATTTTTTTTGTTTTGTAAGACTGTGTTAATGTAATAAATCGTACAAAAAATAGTTTTATCTTTTTTATAAGGAATTCCCTGATTTAACACGTTCAATGCCACCGACACGCCTAGCGTGTTCTTGCGAATTTCTATGACAATGCCTTGAACACGCCAGGCGTGTTCTGAAACTTTCGTCGATATTTAAAAAGATTGCCCACATAGTTTATTGGGATTCTCAGTACGTAATCCTTGAGCAACAAACTAAAGAATTTTAAAGTGGCTACCGGCGAAAATCTCAAATATTACAATAAAAAAATAAATTGGTTAAGTAATGCCGAGAACACGCCTGGCGTGTCCACTTTAACAAGTGTATCATAGATTGTCAACCTTTGCACTTAGATGTCAGTTGTTGCAATATATATATATATTAAGCCCAAATATAAGGTTAAAAATTAATAGTGAGCTCAAAAAGGCAAAAGATATAGGGAAGGACTGGTAGATGAGTAGGTACACAGAAGGCAAAAAAAAGAAACCGAGTAGATCACATAAACGAGGAATCAGATTAGACTACATTTCGGCGGCGTAATTTTTGGTCATCAGACCTAGACCCGTTTCCTAGCATACCTACCTAAATTTTTGTATAAAATTAACAAAAGCCGACAAAATTTAAAAAATGTATATCAGTTTTTATTGGCATTTATACGTTTGTATTTCGTGTTCGGTCTTGTCGGACCGACCGGACAGAATAGAGCGAGTAGGGAATATGCGTGCGAATTGCATTAGAAAGGATCAAACTACTCCCCAGGATTCCACGAAATGGTGTGTGTGATGGCACGTTTTATTATTTTTATCTTACCTTTGCCTATAGTAAAATTTTTTTCTTCGTGCAGTTTGTGTCATAAAACGTCGGAGCGGTGAAGCGAGTATTTTGCACTATCTCCCACTCACGGGCCTTATTAGTGCCTTAGGGCCTTAGTGATGCGCACTAGTTTGTCGATAAGCGTTATCGAAAGTGTATTTAGTTTTGTCGTTATGTGGGATTGTGATAAAAATCAAAGAAAAATAGATAAAACAACGTCTTTATTAAAATAAGAATATTATTATGTGGGGTAATGATGAAAAACAAATTATATAACAATTGACAAACAATGATCACAACATAACAATATCCCAGCACCCTTTGGATACCGCACCGCCGAAGGCAACTTCGATGACTCATTTGTTTTTAACGATAATGGCGTTGCACCCGCGCGACATGCTCACCGCCCTAGCAAGCTTATCTTTTATGACCCAAACTGCACGGAGAAAATAATTATACTATTGTTTTTGAATTTGAACTTTAAAGCAAGGATTTTGTACTTGGTTTGGGTCGTCGCACTTTTTCGGCAAAAGTTATTAGATGTATTGCTTTGTTTTCGACAAGGGAATTTGTTTAGTGCAGTGTTCGAAACTTACGGCATCGCATGTGTACGTTCGTTCCTTCCGTTTGATCTGTTTGCTGTTTGATCCCTCTATCGACGACTTACGCTTGTGTTTTTGGACTTTCATGATTGCTAAACATCGCGACCTCGGCTAGTATTTATGGACTTTATGATTGCACTTATGACAACTTCGGCTAGTATTTTTGGACTTTTTGATTACATATAAGAACACATCGGCTAGTGTTTCTGGACTTCCGGCAATCACATCTTTGCATTAACTTCAGTGACGGTTTCATAAAATTGGTAAGTAATATTTATTTAAAATGTTGTTACTATAATAAGTTATTACACTTACATTTATTAATAAAAACGATCGTGTATTTTATATAAGTTAATAGTGAAATATAAAATATGATCGTACAAAACGTACAAGTATATAAAAACAAATTATTTTTGTCTTAGGTTATGGATCCCTTTGGTAATCCAATACCATCCTGCTCATGGGAAAGTCCTAATTGGGATTTCCCAGGCATCGAAGACACTCTCGCAGCCATGGAACCATTAAGTTCAACGCCCCCCATGCATCAGCCAGCTTCAACTTTGTCTGACTCAGAGTTATTGGGGATATTGGCTGGAAATATTCTCGACGAGATAGATACAGATGTTGACCTTGAAGACAATTCCGAAGGCGACTTCGAACTTGATAATATTGAAACCACTGAGTTGGAAGAAATAATAATTCCTGTTAATGCACCTAATGATCAATGGCGCCCGGGGAATCCTGATGACGAAATCGAGCTCCCTTTCACAAAAACAACTCGTGTAAAAGAAGTAATAGCTGATACACCAATAAGCTATTTTGAAGCTATTTTCAATAATGACCTGCTTAGTTTAATAACTCGTTCCACCAACGAGTACGGGGAGTACTTAAAAACTACAAGCACGGCAGTAAACAGCAGAGCTAAGTCTTGGAAACCCATAAGCTGCGGTGATTTGAAATTATTTTTCGGGTTATTGTTTCACATGGGTTTTATAAAAATAAATCGACTTTCCGATTATTGGAAAAGAGACATCTTTTTTCATCAATCAGTATACTCGGATGCGATGTCTCGTAATACCTTTTTATTAATTTTAAGAATGTTATGTGTGAATATGGGGGGAACTACAAGCTACTGTAAAATAAAACCGATGATTGATTTTTTTAATAAAAGAATGTTAGACTTATATTATCCCACAAAACATTTAGTAATTGACGAGTCAATGATGTTATGGAGAGGAAGACTTCTATTTAGACAGTACATGAAAGGGAAAAAAAATAAGTATGGTTTGAAGTTTTATGTACTTGCCGACCAGTTGGGAGTTGCCCAGAAAATACATTTGTACGGTGGTGCAAGGGATTTGTTTGTTGGTGGCTCAAATCACGTTAAAAAAGTAGTTTTGTATTTAATGAACGAATATATAAATGCGGGACACCATTTGTTTATTGACAATTTTTATTCAAGTGTAGACCTGGTGGCAGATTTATATAATAAAAGTACATTTTGTACTGGCACACTAAGAAACAATAGAAAAAATAACCCAAAAACTGTTATAAATACTAAATTAAAAAAGGGCGAGTTATGCATACAGCATAAAAATAATATCTGCGTTATCAAATGGATGGACAAAAGGGAGATCTTGGCCATTTCATCAAAATATAATGGCATTTTAGAAAATACTAGAAATCGCAGGGGGCAAATAAAACTGAAACCACAGATAATTAGACACTATAATGAAAATAAGAGTGCGATTGATCGTCATGATCAAATGCTGTCGTACTACTCGTGCGAGCATAAATCACTAAGGTGGTATAAAAAAGTAATTATTCATATAATGCAATGTATTATGATTAATTCTTTCTTTCTGTACAATAAGTATGCCTCAAGCAGCAAAATATCTTTATATGACTTTCGCTTAAAAGTCATAAAATCAATTGTAGAGCCCAATTTGCCACCAAGTTTACAGCTTCCGTTGGGTAGAAATGTCCACTGCATTACGAAATTAGAAAAAAACCAAAAAGGTAAAACCAAACGCAGACGATGCATCCATTGTTGGTCATCAAAAAAAAAAAGGGTAGCAACGTTGTTTGCCTGTGAAAACTGCCCCCAACAACCAGGCTTGTGCATAGAATGTTTTAAACCATATCATAGATATTGATAATTATATAAATCAGACTTGTAATTATGTGATGATTATTAAGGCAAATCAGTCTTAATACGAGTATTATAGATATTACAATAAATCCGACTCAAAATTATTACTATTTTGTGCATGCACTTACAAAATGATTATTGTACGCTAATAAAAATAAATATTTGGATGAAGCAAATCAGTCTTTTCTTTTCTCTTCTAATACATAAAAATTATCTCCAGTTTCTTTGGTACAATGATTAAACCTTTCATCCACTACATAATATGTATTAATTAGGTAGATTTAAATCTATTAAAGATGTTAATTATTTCTTTCATTACGTCAAAGCGAGCTTGACCATGATAATTGGCTAACTCGCATGCCACAACGCTTCCGAAATACTCATTGCACCGCATCTCTAAATCTGTATTGTTTGCGCATGTTATCCCCGATTCAGTCATTGTACTATTTTCTCGATGCCTGATCGTATTTGTACATTCAGTAGTCATAGTACCAATTTCCTTTGTTTTTTTAAAGTTATCAATTTCTTCTGAATCAGATAGGCATTTTTGATCATCACGAAGCTCATTTGGAGATTCCGTAAAAACGTCTTGAGATTCGTAATCATAACAATCCGTCGTGCGCTCTGAAAAGTGAAGTACTTATTAAGAAATTTATAGTTGTATACTTTTGTCAAAAAAACCTAACTAGTTTTATTCATTTATTTGGTTTTTCCACGTAGCAATGAAGTTCAATAGCTACAGCTGCTGGTTCAAAATGTTGTGCTGCCGCAACACGGATGATGCTAATCAAAACACGCTCACTCAATACCATATCCTCTTGTAATCAATATTTTTATTTGACTCTACAATACTCGTCATTGACGGGTACCGTAAGTAAATATAGATTTTTTCCTGGATTTATGTTTATAAGAAATAATGCAAATTAACATATTATAGGTAATTATTGGTCGCCACACTAACCTTCCAAATTTGAACATTTTGAAGGTGACGGGCTGTATTGAGTTTCGTCCTCACTATGCTCTGTTTCAGGCACAAATATAGCTTTTCCTAAAAAAAATTCAAATAATTTGAGATAAGGTTGAATTTGTCGTTTTAATAAAATAAAAAACTGCCTTTAACACAAAAATGTGTTTGTACTTAAAATATGTGAATATTACGCTGACCTTAACTAAATTCAAC
Organism: Mimia cf. chiapaensis NVG-14107D03; assembly: GCA_018250055.1. Taxonomy (NCBI): domain Eukaryota; kingdom Metazoa; phylum Arthropoda; class Insecta; order Lepidoptera; family Hesperiidae; genus Mimia; species Mimia cf. chiapaensis NVG-14107D03. Next base: position 1,852 of record DWKU01000010.1, on the reverse strand, counting down.
ATATTTTGTAATATTTTCTTCCAACGAAGTAAATTTCTATTTAAATCAATATATTGATTTTAATTAAATTCAATTATAATTTTTTATTATTATTAATTTAAGTTATAATTCAAGATACTCGAAATATTATTATCATTCAGTTTATTAATTATAAATCACGCATACGTTCGTTTTACGTTAAATTATCAATAATTTAAATATATAATATAATTTTAATTTAAAAAACGTGCAGGAAATCCGGCGCAATTTTTTTGTACAAAATTATCATAATGAGACAATTGTGAAATATTCAAATGGGTACAATTATCCTTTTGGTAAAATAATTTGGAAATCAACCCCATTGCTAGAGATGCCCCCAAAATCATTTGAGTTAAGTTACCTACCTAATTTACACAAATTCAGAGTTCGTAAGAGTAAAAAACAGATTAACCACTGAAATACCAATAAAAACAGTAAAAAACTACCAAAGGTTGACAATCTCTTACAAAATTACGATAATTACTCACCTAGAAATCTATTTCCAGCCATAATTCCAGGTTGAACCTCACTACTGTATTACAATCACCTTGATTCTTGCTCATCACACAGCAGACTAACTAAAACTCGTTGCTAAAGTCGAAAATTAGTCGAAAAAAGAATTTAACGTAGTCCCAGTGCCGCTGAACACGCCTGGCGGGTCCATGTTTGACTAGATGCAATGCCGCCGACACACCTGGAGTGTCGGCATGCTTTTGTATGGCGGCATTGCAACGAACTTCATGAAAATCGTTTTGGCATTGAACGTGTTAACATAACATGGGACCTCTCCATGAGGGAACCCCTTGTATGGTTACCAACATATGTTACATTTACTAACAATATTTTATTTATCATATCAAATATATAATTATGCATCCTTCTGTCTACTAAATATCATCTTATTTAATTTACATGTGTTGCTATCGCTAAGTGCACTATAAGGTGTGATAAAAAGTTTTAAAACTGTTCTAAAATGTCAGTGATGTTAGATCCGATCACTCAGATCTCAAGTTATTGCGCATGGATGAGACTTAACATCTTCCATGATTACAGTTTTGGAAATAAAAAAAGATTTATTCAACTGAAGTGTTTTTTAAAAGTATAAATAGTACATGAGTTCATTAAAGGTAGGTATGTAACTTAGCTTCAGTTGAGAATGGATAACCCAACCTGCTTCAAATAAATGTGGGTGTGAAGTGATAATCTTAGCTCCATTTTTGGATTTAACTATTATTAAGACACTTCAGATAGATTTTACATTGGATTGAATGGAGAACTAAAAACCTAAATAAAACCATTTCTAAATAAGGATTAACAACAGAACTATTTATCAAGGCCCCTTGATCCTGTATATAGTCTGCGGCAGTTTGGCTAATGTTGGTTTATCCACTGTGTCAAGTGCCGATTTCATATTTTTCTCAAACACTTTCTTGGCATCACAGAAACCTTGTTTAGTTTTTCCAAATGAGTTTGGACCAGCTGATGTTGGTGTTTCCCTGAAAACATAACATTCTTTAACAACATGAGTTGCAGATACAGCCTCTTTGAGACCTCATAATTATATTAAGACTAGCATTGCAGGTTATGAACCTGTGAATTATGACTACCTATTGAGATAGAATCAATTGTTGTTCTTGTGTACTGCAAATGTATTAAGTGTATTGACATTAAAACTCCTATTTTCACAACCCAAGGCAGAAATGAATGAAGGTGTACAACTCCATACAGTGCTCAGCTCTTTCTAATCTTGTCTCTTGACTCTCTCTTTCAACTCAATTTAGTAAACAATGGATTTTTACAAAGTAATGCCATGTATTAAGTTAAATACATGGCA
>DWKU01000009.1:0-10664 GCA_018250055.1 Mimia cf. chiapaensis NVG-14107D03 | reverse complement strand
CTTATAGAGAAAATAATATCCCCACCATCTGGACTAGTGGCGGTTCTCCACAGTGCGCCTTAACCGTTCATTTTTACAGCGGACGTGTAATTTATGGAACGATCTTCAATCTGAGGCATTTCTAGGGCGCAACGATATGAGGTTCTTCAAAAAAGGCGTCAAAAAAGTCCTCCTCACAAACCGGCAACGCATTGGCGACTCCTCTGGTGTCGCTCATGTCCACAGGCGAAGGTGACCACTTACCATCAGATGGCCCGTCTGCCTGTTTGCTACGTTTCCAACTAAAACTAAACTCCTAAATAGAGGGTAAGTGTGAATCAAAATTCGTATTGTGTATCAATATGCAGTAAGGCCCACGTTGCAGTGTATGTTAGATTTGATTTCTTAAAATAATATGAAAACATCTTGTTATTTTTAAAAAAAGTATATATGTAAATACTGCTACGATATTTTTTTTCACTGACTCATTTCTTGTCCCACTGCTGGGCACGGGTCTCCGTGAAAGATGAAAAGGGAAAATAGTCCGCCACTTCGGCCAAATTTAAGGAGCAACAAACATAACATTCTATATTTAAAAATACTAAATTCACAGAGTTTTAATAGCAGAGAAAATATATGATTATAAAAAATAAACAATTATTTTCAGCTAAAAGTAACACTTTCTGATTTGATGCTTAAATGAGGACCGTCTAAACGTCTGTTCTGAGAATTTCGACAACCAAATAACGATAACGTTATGAATCCTCCCGACCATAGTTTTGGGTTTTACTGCTGGAGAACGCGTCCCCAAACTGGCGTCCCTCCGGGATGTTGGACTGATGAATTTAAGAAAACACCGGGAAGCTGATGGTCTCAGAATTCAAAGGAACGGACGATAAATAATATTAGCGCGTATGATTTTGTTTAACTAAAAAAAATTATCACTATCTGATTATTAGCAGGAATTGGAGTAGGTCTTGTGTAATACTCGAATTGTGAGGAATAAAATCCCACTAACTAGTGGTGGTAATCCCACTAACTAGTGGGATTTTATATGTGATGACGTGATTAATGTGCCTTTGGTATGACCATGGATTTCCGTATAACTTTTTTGAATAAACGCAATTGATTTAATTGCGTCATGATTTGCTATGTTATTAACATTTATTAATAGTTCCGTCGTGCATTGAGCATTTCAATAAATATCTAGACATGCCTATTTTCTAAAACATCATTATCGTCACAACTAACCGAGTATGTAAAATTTTACCTCTATAAGTGTGAAGAGGTGGATCTAATTTTTTTTTTTTTTTTCACTAAATAATCGTGTAATATTTTATACAGAGGCAGGTACAATTACATAATTCCCAATGACATTCATTATTGAGTTTTCCCGCTGTGCAATCTTAGGTCGCAATGATTGTGCAAATTCAGACAATGAGAGCGGTATCCCGGTCCATAATTTATGTTGATCCAGAGGGTTCCAGCAACATCCGAACGGAAGCTCGCAGCCGCCATTTTGGCTCGCACGCGGCAGGAAGCGAGCGCACGCGCAAGCTACGTCACTTCCGTTGTCTATGACTTCGGTATTTTAGAACGCTTCATTCAATTTGAGATGGTTTACGCTTGATTTGTTCAATAGTTTAGAAGGGACGGGGTGTCGAAATATTTGACACTTAGTAGTTGTTTGTTCGGCGGTAGTGCGGTGATTTATTGGTGGTAATTTTAGTGTTTACTAACATTAGGTTTATTTGTAACCCCCCCATTTCAATTTTGTTTTAATGTAGAAACGCTTATAACTCTATATCTATAATAATATATATAAAAATGAATCTTTGTCTGTATGTCCTTTATAGACTCTGAAATGGTAAGAGATAGAGTACTGATGTCTTTTGCAAATTTGTTTAGAATTTTCTGAAAAAGGTTTTAGTACCAAAATTATATCGTTCGGACACATGATTGATGAGTTACAGTCGAAAATGTTAAGGCGGTACGAACTAAGCCGAGTTAGCTAGTCGAATATAAATATTATCTATATAAGTATATGATCTTTATAAATGTCCCCAAAAACTGAGAAATGAAATCACCACTGTATTTTTATGCGTTTTATAAAATAAGCGATACATACCACAGAAGTTTTTATGTTTATTTATTTATAAAAGGCACAAATCACTAAAATATGCTTATGAATAAATCTAAAACCACTCGAAATAATAAAAAAAATATTTTCAAAGGAAATATACGATAACCAATTATACTTACTATTGGCATTCGGTTAAGTCACTCAGTAATTTTTCCTTTCCATAACAAATGACCAATTCCACTGCATCATTATTAAGATTGACGGACAACATCTCATCAATCTAGTCTACTGATAAATAATCATAACGTGCTGGTGTATTGAGTTACAAGCATAATGAAGAGATACTACTCCGTAAAAGAATTTACCTACCTATTATTAAGTGTTTCGACTTTTTTTTTTATTAGACAGATGGAAAATCAGATTCTACGTTCAAATTAGTGCGTTTGATATATAACTTATCTACGAAACTAAAATACCGTCAATCCACATTGGAGTACCGTGACGGACTACCTAGTGTATTATCTATGCGGACTACGCTCGGGGTCTCCATCAAAAGGAATTATCAAGTCAATTGAGATACTTTTAATGAGCCGATAAACGAACCTATTACGTTATAATTATTGCTAGTCAATTGACTGTTTTGTTATTATTTTAAACTAAATAAAGATGTAATTTTCACAATATTGAAAAAAATCACATTTTGAAAATAACTGAGCAACACTATACTCATCTATGCTCGCTATCATCACAACTGTGAGAGATTGCCCGTGAATTATGAATGAAAAAATTACAACCACTTTACTTTAGGATCTGTATGGTGCAGTGATCGGCATGTCTGTGGCCCTTTTGGGAATTAAATCCAGGCCTCTATGACTCTAAGTTTAATTCCTTAGACTTTAGGACAAGAATTTCATTCCCAGCATTATTTGATTAAATATTTCAATAATAAGGTGTTTGTTTCTGTTAAGGATATATTGCATTTTTGTCTTATTCTCGTATTTGTTCACTCAAAATTGTCCCAGTGCTGGGCATGGGTTTCGTTGAAGGATGAGAATTGTAACAAGCTATAATCCAAATTCAAAAACATTCTGGGGAACTTTTAGGCAAGCAGGTTTCACGTTGTTTTCTTAGAAAAATGAGGCTTGTAAAATGTTTTATGACTTTAATGAATAACAATTTTATTAATGCATATGTTGCGTATATATGCACTTGATGACGGAGTTTGCTGTGGTCATTTAATTATAATTCAAATGCATGTCATTCATCCTTGTTAAGCCGTAAGGCTTAGATTGTTATTAACTTGTGTTACGTGTAATTTTGTAGTTATAAAATGAATAATACTAATCAGTATTAATATCATGACACGCTTAATGTGCGGAACACAGAGTCCGACTCTCGCTTAGCCGGTTCTTTGAAGTTGATAATATTAAAAATATTAATAAGCACTACAATTCGTGTTCATAACCTGTACATAAAATGTTTCATTCCCTTGCGGCTCGTAGAAACTTTAATCTAGGTAATGTCGCCATCGTAAAATAAATATTAGAAAAGTGCTTTGGAAAATACCGATCGCATAATAATAGCTCTCATAATGGCCGCAACACAATGCATTTTAAAAATTGCTATGGTTTCTGTAAATAAAGTCACAGAGTGCTAAAATTATGTATACAGTTTTCAAATATAGAATGCTATCTGTACAAAGTTCTTCTGCGATCCCATCACGTAGGGGACAAGGTTCAATATGTCGTCATTTATTTCAAATAAAATATAAGTAGGAACTCATATTGACATGTTTTTGTAAAATAACATTTTAGCAAAATCTTTGTATCTATAAAAATTAAAAAGAATAAAATTATACTTACTATTAATGTTTATAACAATTGAAGAGCTATTAATATAGTAAAAAATATATTAAAAGAAAGAAACTTAATATTAACAACTCTTCCTGTTACTTTCAATAGACGCTTCTATTACCATAAAGTACTTATAAGTATCTATAGTGTGGATTTCTTTTAGATACCACAGATGGCGTTGTCTATACCTGGACTAAATTAATAATGCCCTATGTTTTTTAAATAATTAATTAATTAATTGAAAACAAAAGCATTTACCTTTATAAATATATAAAACTTCCTTTTATATCCATTCCTTCTCTGTCCATGCTATTAGACTGTGGAATTCACTACCGCTTCATATTCGCTAATCCAATTCACTATCGCGGTTTAAAAGCAGAGTCAAATTGTTTCTTTCTTTATAAAAGTAAAGTAAAATGAAAATGAACATACTTAGGTGCCCCTAAAAAATAATCACTCGTAAGACCACCAGAAATAAGATCCTATAGTTCCTATAACCGCTATATCGTTTTCCATTCAACGAGAAAGCGCGTTATTCTGCACGCTGGCAACATTTCATAGCAAAATCTTGCAATGGAGGGGAGTCGTTTATCACCGTATCTACTATCCACAAATTGCGACGCTATAGCAGCGGTCTCTTCCGCCGATATAAATCTACTATTGAAAGAGATGTACGTTCCCGTCCATTCAGGACGTTTCTTTCATAGTAGGAAGATAAACATGAGACGCGGCTCCGCAAACACTCCACGAAGCAGAGATCAAAGCGCGATATGATACAACACCAGGTTTAATTTGGCGCCAACTGACAGGACGCCATTTTGCTACTTTTCGCGGTATTGACTCGCGTTTTTATTGTCTATGGTAGTGATAAAGTATGTTTTCTGTTTAAATTTAAAAGAGAACTGTAGTCACTTAAGTACATCTTAAACCTATACAAACTATACCGACTATAATAGCGTTTGACTGCGATCTTACCTGTCGTAAAGCGAAAGAACAAAGAACTGCAAGATTACTAAGATAACAAAACAGGAATTAACAAAAAAAAAAACAATAAGAGAACTCTATGGAGATTTTACAAAATAAAACTATCCGACTTCTCTAAATCAGTTTTAAGTGACCAAACACCACACGCATTCAGTACACAAAAAAGATTCAAGCAAGGTGCCCTAAGTAGCTCGCGTGAACTTAGAGTGTTTATGGATTTTCCTAATTCATGGGATGGGGCGCTGAGAGACTGGGTGCGTTGGCAAACATGTGAACAATGACACCACTAGTATTACCCATACGTACGTACCCATTAAAGAATACGTATATGACGTATCAGAATATAATTGTTCATCCAGAAACATCACAACCTTTACAAAATCATTTTAGGATTATAACTTTTACAGTTTTACCGGGGAGTACTCTACACCCATTTCTGTTGCGAAGAAATTATTTGTGTATTAGCGGAAAAGCTATGTACTTGCCGTCCCTTTCAAATGAGGCGTGGAGGAGCCAACTCGGCCCTTAAGAATGGCAACGCATCTTCTTACGACCTTTGATAAGATCAGTCTTGTTTGAAGTTGAACTAGTGGTGTAGCTACTATATGGCTAGGAGGGGCAGTGCTGAGGTCAGAGGCCCTTGGCCTCCATGAATGACGTTCGAAAGAGTTACATAATAAATATAAATTGAATAAAGAATTTCGACTTTAACTTTTTGGTCCCAGCGCAAGACACTTCAAACGGCTCGAACTGAAATGAAAGTAGCTGGTGATGGGAGTTCTGCGCCTTTAAAGTATTTAGATCAGTTTAGATAAGGCCCCCATTTCTTTTTTGCCCCAGGGCCCTTGGTTACATAGTTACGCCGCCTTCTAATAGAAAGATTGGAATTCAAAGTTCTGCATTTTGACAGAAGAAGATACAGCGTCATACCACACGGATATAAAACTTTGTCACTTTTAAGATACTTAAAATTTAAAATTAAGATTCAGGTGGTTTGCATACGACAGTAATTATTCTTAAAATGATTTTGACGATCTTTAGCGAATAATGAAGCGTAAAAATGCAGCGAAATTTCATCACAAAATTCCAAGGAATACACTTTTGTTCCGTAATGATGAGGACGGGTTACCGCGCATTTTAAAGCGAATATTTTAAATTGAAAGCGAAGTCCAAACATATAAACAAATGAACCCAGTAGTTGTACTGGCCTGTCTCGAGATATTGAAAATATGTGTAATATATCTACTGTGCAGTTCGTAAACACGTTTACATACATACATACGTGTACGTTTACCTACGTATTATCGTTTACTCCACACTGTTCAAGAATATTTTTTAAATTCATCTTCTATATATATAAAAATGTTGTCCGCCAATCCGCACTTGGCCAGCGTGGTGGACTATGGCCTATACCCTTCTCATCTTCGAAGGAGACCCGTGCCCAGCAGTGCGTCTAAAATAATGGGTTGATGATGATATAATTATATATATCATTTTCCCGATGTTGAAGTCAAAATGTTGAATACACAAAATACAAATATACTTGTAAAAATATACTTGGAAATACACTTGATTTTGAATTTAATTTTGTATTAAACGGGATCGTAAAAAAATTACTAAACAAACATTCGATTTAAAATTTATTTGTATTCGGTGTGCAATAAACTATTTTTGTATTGTATTGTATTGTACTGTATTCGTCTTATTCTTATCTATCCATTTGTAAAGCAAAACTAACAATGAATCGCACCAGATTAAGCATATCCATTCCAACTCGGTAAACTATTACATCCAAATAGGTTTCGAAACAAAAACGCTCGCAAGAGATATCTAAATGAGAATCATTATTCCTGAACCAACCCTCAATACTAGAGAACAATAAATAGAGAAACAAATCAAATTACTGTAACAAAACAGCCAATTTACGGTTCACCGTATATTAACAATAGAACACAAGAGAAGCGAAAACTATGGAGACGGTTCGCATATTAATGTTTTGTCTGATAATTTGAAATTAAAAAAATCCCTATTAAATGAAAGTTGGAGAAGTTATTAAGCGTTAGACTAGACATTTAAAAATATACATCTATACCCTATCAAAAATATTAACAGTAACTACAAAAGACACGTGAAAACTATGAAGATTGTTCGCATATTAATGATTTTTCTGGTACTTAGATAATCAGAAATTAGCAAATTGCCAATAAAAATAAAGTTGGAGAAGTTATTAAGCGTAAAAGTAGACATTTAAATATTTAAATTTAACTGTTAATATTTATCTAATAAATATTAACAGTCCAGTATATAAGTAGTGATTGCTCTGGATGCATGCAACTATAATTTTATTTGTTATGTGCATATAAGTAGCTAATCTATGTCTTGCTTTGCGGTGATGAAAACATTTTTAGGAAACCAGCATGGCTAATTAAGTCCACCACGCCACACTTGACCCGCGTGCTCCACTATGGCATGTACCCATCTCATTTTCGATGGACTAGAAGTGGGAGACTTGTGGCTAGCAGTGGAAGGCCCGTGACTAGCAATGGAATAAATGAAACATAGGTAAGTGTGGTCGGTAACTCAACGAAAAGCGATGCTTTCTGCCGAAACACTAAAAGCATTATTTGGTTCAGGTCTAAAATAGGTGTAGTTGCGGTACATCCCTTTCGAGGTAGTATTTTGTATAACTTGATTAGCACAGAGAGTTCAGATATCAGGGGTGACATACCGCGTGAATCCAATATCACTTCGGTTCGGTCAAGTGTTCGCCACAGTTGATGTTGAATAATGTATAAGTGTATCAGTATTATGTGATAGGTCACCTATTGATAGGCTATATTAGGCGTTAAATGAACAACTTAACACAGCTTAGGTGCGTTCTGTCCCCGTACCCCATCCCAAAAATTAAAAAAAAACTTTAAACAAATTTTATACTTCTGTTGGCATTGCAAAAACCGCAATCCTGTTTGTCCGCAAGCTTTTTAGTCACATGTATATATACTTAATCCTAATTGAAGTAACCCAGAACTCGAATGCAGCCACGCTGCTGCAATGGAGAGCATGATGGTGGCGAAGGTGAAGACTCGAACGACTCAACATACAATAGCTACATTGTTGTGCAAATCAAAGTCACTTCACAACTTGTATTTTACATAACTTGAATAACACACAGTTCAGATTGCAGCGGTGACATATTGCGTGAATGCAATATTACTTCGGTTCAGTCGCGTGTTCGCCGCAGCGGATGTTGAATAACGAATAAGTGTATTAGAATTCTGTGGCAGCTCAACTGTTGCCCTACATAGGGTATTAAAAGCACAATATACAAAAGTTTCGTTATGGTTTGTAAGATATTGTGTGTATGTATTTAATGACGGAGCATGACAAATTGTATGGCAAGTCGAAGGAGTGTGCATGGAGTAAAGATTAACGTAAACGTGACAATTTACTGTACTTTTAATCTATGTTTAAATTTTACAACTTTGGATATTACAAATTGTCAACAACTTCAGCTTACTAACAAGCTCGAACACCTGAGTCTGCGGAGAGACATCGGTGCGGTGTGTGTCTTCTACTGCCTCTACAATAGTGCCCTTCCGAACCGTGTGATCTGATGCCAACATCGCCCTTCCATCAACGCATCACCCGCCGAAGGGAAAGGTTTCATCCACACCAACTAGACACATGGCAGTCATCGACCGACCGGTTTTCGCGCTCGTTCTTGCCACGATCGTGTAAGATGTGGAATAAACTTCCTTATGGGCTACGATATCGATTTCTTCAAAAAAGGCGTTAAAAGAGGCCTACTACGCTGGCAACGCTCACTGGAGGAGTCACATGCGATCATTCATGTGACTCCTCCAGTGTTGCAAATATCCATAGGCGACGGTCACCACTAAACAACAGTCGTATATCTGTTTGTCAGTCTCATACATAAAAAAATACATCTTTTACTAATAACCTACACATATATAACTCAAAATCACAAAAATCACTTTTATTAACTACCCTCCGCTTCACTCCGTGCCTGCTGTTCCATTCCACCTCTCCTGACTCACGCACGAACGCGCCCGCCCGCTCTAACCGCTGCCTTAAAAGGATGAGACCCTTAGAGGCAGAGGTTCAGGGCATGCGACATTTCCACCTACGAATCTTCGGGTCGTTCGAAATCAAAAGGTTTTGACGGCAGCACAACGCTTTTTAATTAACAGGCTCATCAAGGAACGTACCTGGGTTAGCCCCACTTTGCGCTTTAGAACTCTTCACGGGGCGTACCCCATGAAGAGTTCTTAACAAATCACTCACCTACCTATTAGAGCAGAACAAATTTGTGTGATTGTTCTCATGAACGAGTTTGATCCCGCACCACTTAAGTGCGAATCAGTTACTAACCCTACTAAGTTATCAATTTTCACCACCTAAGTACTATAATATTGAAATTTACGCGCACACAATAAACGGGTGACTTAAAGACAATCCTCCCTCTAGTGTAAACAATTTGCGAAACAATTTCGGTTTTACCTCATCGTTGCTTCTGTGTAAAATTGGAGAGATTTACAATGTGCTTTTAATATGTGGCCACTAGTTTAGCTTTTTAGAGACAAGAGACGGTTGAAGCGGTTTTGTGAACTTTTTGGCTAAAAATATTAAGCTGTACCTAGGTTTCAGGGGACCGCTTCGTCGGCGTCGCACCATGAAGACACCGGTGCGTTCCACTGGAGATCCCGGAGTCCTCTAAAGGCGTTGAGACAAGCCACTGAGGGGGTTTTAGTGCGGTAAGAGTCCGACATCGCCCGGTATCACTCCCATGGTATCCGGGTGGGTATCTTTTGAAGGTTTCCCCCCGTAAACAAAATCACTATCAATAACGGATTTAAAGTTAATAGTAAACTTTACTTGCAATTTAGAACAATATTGGATAACTTAGTTTCTTTTTTATATATTTTTTGTTAAAAAAAATGAGTTTATGGTAATTATGTTGAGATGCGTTGTGTGGCGCCTCTAGAGCCCGGCGTCCTGGACAACTCCTTGGTTTTCCACTCTAAAGAACTCTGAATGCCATACCATACAATATCTCTTGCTATTGCGTTCAACAGATGGCGCCCCTTTTGCCATAAAGTACTTAGTAAGTATATTGTATTTCTTTAAGTTTCACTAATGACGTTTATGCGCGGGCTAAAGGAATTTCTTCAGTTTGGTTTTTTTTTAATATACAATTAGTTAAATATGTAGCGGTAGGAACTAGGACATCTTTTCAATATCCTAAAAATATTTAAAAACATAAGCTTTTATCTACATGAAAACAAGCGAGGATACTACTGAAATATTGTGTCAAAATTTTAAAATAATCCGTAAAAAATTTTCAGAGATTTGTAATTAGGAACAAACAAACATAAGATTTTATTTCTATTGATAGATAATCAAGTAAATTGAATTGTACATGCCGTTATTCAAACTTCAGTAATAACGACGCTTACCAATGCAGGAACGATCTCTGCAAAATTATTTATGTATTCAGTAGTTGATTCTGAATGGGTTCATCAACGCCTATTTCGGGGCCTGAAGTTCAGTTCAGTTTTAACATTCACTTTGGTACGTTGACAGAAATTGGCCTGGCGAAATGAGAGTGATAATTCCGGTAGGCCGTGACCTGCGTTACAATGTTACAAATTTAATATACCGGATGCTGTTTGCGACAATTATCGGAATTTAATTGTCGGAGTCATTAATACGAGTGAATTGTGAGCACGAATAACAATGGTGTA
>DWKU01000008.1:0-10854 GCA_018250055.1 Mimia cf. chiapaensis NVG-14107D03 | reverse complement strand
TCACGCCATAGTCATGTCCAATCAGGACCATTCATCACGTCATCCCACGTATGACGTAGTGATGTGAGAGGGGTGGTCATCGTTTGCAATGATGTTGAACGCTGTCGCCTAGATGTCGCTTGCTGCTCCAACATGCCCCCGGCCTTGGAAGTTCCAACTTCCAATCACGAAGCTTCCGGTAAAATGAGCGGACATATCTTGGAGAACGATCGTCGTACTACCCCTGAAGCAGTTCTGATATCAGCTACTCTACTGATGCCGTCTTTTCCAGGAACAGTGGCAATAATGCGGCCTAAGTTCCACTTGAGTGGAGGAGAGTTGTCATCTTTAATAACAACGAGTGTACTTGGTTGTAGGTTTCCTTTGTTCTCTCTCCATTTACTTCGTGTCTGCAGCTCTGAAACATACTCTTTAGCCCACCTTGACCAAAAATGTTGGCGAATTTGCTCAATCCTCTGGTATCTGTCAAGCCTCAGTGTAGGAACATCGGACAGATCGGTCGTCACAGGCGCTGTCAGTGGTCGGCCAACCAGAAAGTGGGCTGGACATAAAGGCATGTAGTCGTTGGGATCTGTGGACATAGGACTCAATGGGCGGGAATTTAGGATAGCCTCGACTTGTGTCAATACAGTGCTAAATTCCTCAAAGGTCAAATGTGCGTTACCCAGTGATCGAATTATATGGTGTTTACACGATTTTATACCTGCCTCCCAAAGACCACCGAAATGAGGAGAATATGGCGGAATAAAAGAAAATTTTATATTTTGGTTAGCTGCGTATTCAATTATATCTGAAGAACAATTATTAATAAATTTAGCGAATTCATTCATAAGACCCACAAAGTTTTTTCCGTTATCTGAAAATATTTCGGCAGGTTTGCCGCGGCGAGAAATAAATCGTTTCAGTGCTAACAAATATGCATCAGTTGATAAGTCACTAACCAATTCTAGATGAATAGCTCTGGTTACAAAACAAACAAACAAGCAAATATAAGCTTTAATTAATTTTGAACCTCTACCTTTGCGATTTAAAATGAAAACTGGCCCCGCATAGTCTACACCGCAACGTAGAAAAGGAAACGACGGTGTAATTCTTTCTAGAGGTAAATTACCCATGATTGGATTTAAAGTTTTGCCTCTGATTCGCCTACAAGTAATACAATTATGAACTACTTGTCTCGCAAGGTTCCTGCCACCTATGGGCCAGAAACACTCCCTTAAATTATAAAGAAGTGTTTGGGGTCCCGCGTGATGTAACTGTTTGTGTTCGTGGCGAAATAATAAAACAGAAAACCTATGCTTACAAGATATTAATATGGGGTGTTTTTTATCAAAGGTAAAATCGGGAGAGTATTTCAAACGTCCACCGACTCTTAAAATTTTATTATTATCAATAAATAAATTTAATTTTGATAAATTGTGTTTAGTAACTAATTGATTTTTATTTTTTATTAATTTATATTCTGTTGCAAAAGATTCCAGTTGAGAAAATCGAATTAACATATTGTCTGCGTTATTCAATTCTTCCACAGTTAAGTTACAGCTTCTACGAGCATTCTTATAGCGAGTATTTTGAATGAACCGTAATACATAAGCAGCAGCTCGTCTCATGCGATTAAATATTGAAAACCTTTCAAAAGGAAATATTGATACCGGACACTCTGTCTTTACTACCAACGAATGTGTTAATTTCGTTTTTAATTCTGGTAATGAGTTAGTAGAAATTTCAATACACTGATTTAATTCCATCTCAGGATTACCGAACTCACGAAGAAATGACGGGCCTTCCCACCAGTGAGTAGAACAAGAAAGGTCCTTGAGTCGAACTCCTCTTGAAACCAAATCAGCTGGATTCTCCTTTCCGCTCACGTGACGCCATGTCGTTCCCTTCGTCAGCTCGTGAATTTCTACAACTCTGTTCTGAACAAAAGTTTTTAACGTATTAGGTGCCATACGTAACCAGCCTAACACTATTGTCGAATCGCACCAAAATACAACGTTACGGAATTGGCAGCGCAAGGACTCGCGTACCTTGTCAAACAATCTAGCTCCCAGTAAAGCGCCACATAACTCGAGCCTCGGTATGCTCACTGGCTTCAGAGGAGCAACCTTACTTTTCGAACATAGAAGTTTACTCGAGACTGTATAATCAGTATTGACTGTACGCACGTACACGCAAGCGCCATACGCCGTCTCTGATGCGTCTGTAAAGACATGCAACTCAGTATAATCGGGATTCGAACCAATGACATGCCGTGGAATACGCACAGTGCTTAAACAAGGCAGAGCATCGGCAAACTGCTGCCAAGCCTGCACGATCTCAGCGGGCAGCTCGTCATCCCAGCCCAGTTTTAGTAACCACAACTTCTGTAATAAAACCTTGGCTGTTATAATGACTGGGCTAAGTAAGCCTAGCGGATCAAATATTTGTGACGTAACAGACATAATATAACGCTTCGTTATTAATTGCGCTGTACGTTTAAATTCTGAATTAAAATAAAATTCATCGCTTAAATTTAACCAACCTAGTCCTAATGTCTTTGCATTAACATTTTCTCCTAATGTCAACTTTTTAGAATTGACAAACGAGTTAAAATCTTGTACGTTGTTATAATCAAAATTAAATAACCATTTGCGCAATGGAAAGCAACCAGACTGCAACACTTTAGTAACGTGTTCGCAATTTTTTATTAATTGATATTTGTCATCATGGCCTGTGATCATATCGTCGACGTAAAAATCCTCAGTAATAATGCGTTTAACCTCCAAGTTAGTACAGTCCGACGCCAGTTGTTTAAGACATCTACAGCTAAGAAACGGCGCGGACGCTGTTCCGTATGTGACAGTATTTAATCGATAAATACCTATACTTTCCGACGGATCGTTGCGCCATAAAATAAGCTGAAAGTCCCTCTGACTTTTATCAACTAAACATTGTCGATACATCTTTTCGATGTCAGCACAGGCTGTATATCTATGCTGTCGAAATCGCAATAAAATTGATACTAAGTCCCCTTGGATAGGTGGACCCACCATTTGCAAATCATTTAATGAGATGCCTGTATCGGATGAGGCACTAGCATCAAATACCACTCGTAATTTTGTGGTTGTACTGTGTTCTCGAAGCACACCATGGTGTGGTAAAAAATAATGAGGATTTCCATAAGTATATATGCGAGTCATGTGACCTAAACTTATGTATTCGTTAATGAACTCAGTATATAATTTTTTGTAATTGGAATTGTATTGCAACCGTCTCTCAAGCGCTAAAAAACGTTTTTCCGCCATTGAAAATGTTTCACCTAACTTATCAGGTGATATTTTAAAAGGAATGCATACAGAGAACCTTCCATCATCGTTTCGCATCGTAGTGTCGATGAAATGCTTCTCGCATGCACGCTCCTCCTCAGTGTTCGTATCACATTTGATATATAACTCCTCGAGCTCCCAAAATTTCCGCAATTGCAACTCGAGGGACTGTGTAAAATTACAATATACGTGATTTATATTACGCGAATGTACATTAAATTGACCGGAAATAATCCAGCCTAAGTACGTATCTTGTAAGAAAGGACCATTAGGTAACCTAATCTTATCAGATTTCAATAATTCCCAGAATTTGTCTGCGCCTATCAATATATCAACATTATGTGAATCATAAAAATACGGGTCAGCCAGTTGAATCGTATCAGGTATAACCCGTACGCATTGTTTAGAAACAGCTGGCAGTGATGACGTAATGCTCGGCAAAACAAAACATCTTAAATATGTGGAGTAATCGGGGTTGATGCGCGATTTCATTTCGATATCACAGATTTTTGTCACTTGTGTTACCGAACTTCCAACACCACGAATCTCCATCGTTGTATTAATTAAAGGAATATTAAGAAGATCGCTTAAAGATTTCGTAATAAAGCATCTTTGGCTGCCGCTATCGAGTAGGGCACGCGCCAAATGGTAATTATTACTACAATCGGCTACTTCAACTAATGCAGTCGAAAGCAAAACAGGTTGCACACTAGAATTATGCGCGTATTTATTATCGTCTATGTGTGCTTCATTTACCTGAATAGAATGAACAGATTCATTGATAACACTGGGATGACAGGCCGGCGCAGGAGATGCGGAGGGAAGCGAGGATTGCCCCGCTTCCGCAGTCACCCGCTCATTAGTCGGTTGCGAAGTATGACATGACACGCACTGCTTAATTTCATTATCGTTATGAATTAGGGAGTTATGTTTCTTATTACATAATTTACAAGGTCCGAATTTACAGTTTATAACGTTATGTCCCGCGCGTAAACAGTTAACACATAGTTTATTACTTTTAACAAACGCAAGTTTCGATTCTAAATTAAAATCGAGAAATTTCTGGCATGCATAAAGCGGATGATTACCGTTACAAGATAAACATAAAGATTTCTTAAAATTGTGTTTGTGTTGTGTTTGCGTTTTGTTTTGCGGGTGCAAATTTGTGGTAGAAACAACACAGTTATACTGAGCGTTAGATTTCGTGCTTATTTTGTTGCCGGTTTGGTGCTTATTGTGGGACACTAACAAAGTTTCGAGCATATCAGACCTATCTTTTAAAAATTTGAATAAATCATTAATTTTAATAGCTGGTTGGGAATCGTTTTTATTGGAATACAACGTGCATTTGTGCTGCTCCCACTCACGCTCGGTGACCTGGTCTAACTTTGATACAATTATGTAAATAATTAGGGTATCCCAGGAGTCTGTGGGCTCACCTAGGATCTTTAAGGCGCGCATATTTTTTAAAACAGTGTCAACCAATTTGCGTATCATATGTGGTGACTCCTTGTTAAGTAAAGGTAAATTAAATAAGGACTTAACATGGTTATGCACTAACAACCTACTATTGTTGTATCTATTAAGGAGTAGTTCCCATGCTACTTCATAATTATCGCTTGAGAATTCTAATGAATGTATCACTAATTCAGCACTGCCCTTAATAGATGATTTTAAATAATGAAACTTTTGGATGTTGCTAATTTCATGACAGTTGTGTACTAATGTTAAAAATGTGTCGCGGAACTCGAGCCAGTGTTCATATGAACCGTCAAAGGTAGGCATATTGATAATCGGCAATTTAACTGAACTTTGTTTGTTACTGCAAGGCGTTTCGTGCGTTACATTAGTTTTGTTGTACACGCATTCTGCTCGGGCCAGAGTAGAATAATAATTATCTTCGAACATTTCTCGTTGTGTGAGTTGTTCGTCTAGATCACAATCGGAAACGGACTCTTCTATACAAGTTTGAATAGTGTTAAATTCACTAAATAAATTAGTAACACCTTGCATACGAAGCTTTAGGTCTACGATCTGTTGATTAGTTAACTCGGATTCTGCACTAACTAGTTTTAAATAATTACAAAATTTTGTAAATCTGCCTTTTATAATACCACGTTTTTTAATAAGATCGCGAACTTTGGGGTCATCGCTAAGTCTATAAGGAGATTTGTCACGGGATTTCCCGGCAGTCTCTAAATTATCAGTAGAACCCATTTTGGTGGCCATTGGAAGGATTGGTACTCACGTTTGGTACTTGAATATTCCAACTGTGCAATTCAGCTCGTAGGTACTAGCAGCGGTACACTATATAAACAGCTGATCACTTGCAACTTGCAAACAGGTAACGCGCATCCACCAAAGCACTGAAATTGATTGAAGCACAAGTATTAGCACAAAGAAAGGGGATAGGTCTTGAAATAGGATGGCTGGCCGGCCGTACCGTTGCGTTTTCTGTAGTAGGTGTGGCTGTGGCTGTGTTCACCTCTCAAGACCAGTTGTTGCGCTTAAACTTCCTTTGTGTCGTATTGCGTAACTCCGGGATTCTAGATTAATCCAGGATTTTTATCCAGATTATGCTTCAACGTCCTTGTTCACGTAATCGTATGTATCTCCGATAGGGTAGCTTTTCTGAATATTTGGCTAGAAGGACCAATGTGCGCGAGAGTCGTAGTTTTAAACCCTCGCTTCTTCTTGATTTCAAAATAGGGAATGAATACGTTGCACGGCGGGCGGGCGGCCGATCGCCTGACCATTGGTCAGCGACGCCTGATTGGTCGGCTCCTGCATCACGCCATAGTCATGTCCAATCAGGACCATTCATCACGTCATCCCACGTATGACGTAGTGATGTGAGAGGGGTGGTCATCGTTTGCAATGATGTTGAACGCTGTCGCCTAGATGTCGCTTGCTGCTCCAACATTACTCATTAGGTAAATATGCTAATGCAGCGATAACTTAGGTGATTAGTGGACTGCATTTTGGCGGACCTGGGTCCAGACCTTTAATTTTTTGAAGTTATGTGCATCCATCCATCAGCCTTTGGAGGTCCACTACTGAACATAGGCCGACCCTAATTCGCGCCACTTTGTCCGGTCCTGCGCCCTCTGACTAGGTCTAGTCTGAGTAGCCTCTCCAGCGGTTTCCCACTATCTTTCTATGTGCATATTATTGTTATGTGCATATTAGTAGCTAATTATCACTTGCTTTGCGGTAAAGAAAAGCATTGCGAAGAAACCAGCATACCTAAAAGTTCTTCTGAATGTTCTTGAGGGTATGTGAATCTGTCAGTTCACACGTTGCTAGCCTGGTGGACTATGGCCTAAACTCTTCTTATCTTTAAAGGAGACCTGAGCCAGACACTAGGACAGCAATGGATTGATGAGGATAAAATATTATACACTAAATGAAAGTAAAAAGTATAATATCTTTAAGCTTTAAGCTTATGGTATAAGTATGATCGACTGTGAGAGACAGTTTTTAAATCAGTGTACAAGCATACAGTGTATAATGGGCAAAGAGTGGCTCTAGCTTTATCTTTGAGTATACTTGGCCACTCTTCTATTAATAATTGTAAAAGCAACAAAATCTGTTCAAAGTCATACTGTAATATTATGATAACTTGTTATTGATATAAAGGATGACTCATTTAAGATCTGTCTCTCACAGTCAATCGTAGTTATACCATAAGCTTAAAGCCATCTTATAAAGAGGAGGTCAATTAAAGCTGTTCTCGATTTTTTTAACACATAATACCTAACTTCTTGATTGATGTCTATATAGTGTCTGCCTAATTGACATTTCACAAAAAATAGTAATAGCACTGCCTTTGTAGCAGAGATCATCTCACAAAGGCTTCGTGGTCACCGTGCCAGTCTGCCATTTGAAAGGTCTTGGGTTCGGTTCGCATCGCAAAAATGTAAGATAAATGATGCATTAAAACTATTGTTCCTTGAGTGTTTGTTTTTTCCTTTTAGTGTGTGTT
This sequence comes from Mimia cf. chiapaensis NVG-14107D03, assembly GCA_018250055.1. Lineage (NCBI taxonomy): Eukaryota > Metazoa > Arthropoda > Insecta > Lepidoptera > Hesperiidae > Mimia > Mimia cf. chiapaensis NVG-14107D03. The sequence goes on along the minus strand of DWKU01000008.1, from coordinate 3,561 downwards.
TGTCTTTTCATGGCAACTACGAACACGGCAATCCTAATGAGCGATTAAGGGCTAAGAGTTTATTTATCCATAAAACTTCATTTACCGTGTCATACACTATTACAGCATTTGAGGCGCCGTAACATATGAGACCATCTCTGTTCCAGTCAGCGATCTCCGGAGTCCGATTGCATGCCACTGATGTGTATACTTGGTCTACAGAAACTTTCATTTTTAATAAAATAAGGACAACTTGTTTGTTATTGTTGTTTTTAAAGAGATAGGTTATTTTCTACAATGACATGCTGAGATGTGCCAAAGTTTTGACAAATATAACATTAAAATGACATGTCATCTTATGTCTCTGATATTACTGTTTATCATGTTTCTGAATAACTTTTTGTGATGTTTAATGCAGGTAGTTCTTCAAGACAAAATATAATAAAAAAGTTATTTAATCTTAAAATCTAGTCTGTTTCTTAATTAAATGTATAAACATACTTATGTTCGAATATGAAACATAAAGAAAATTAAGTTTTTAATCACATCATACTACACCTTTCACGCAAATGCGCGGGAAAAGTAAATGACATTTTCGCGATGGTGAAACGTCATATTATGAAATTTTTATTTGATTTTTATGTCCAACAGCAGTGTATATAATTGAAAAATCACAATAGTAACGATTTTGTATATTTTGAGTTATCACAATGCCTGACGTGATGATATCCGGTATCCCTGTAAGTTTTCCATTTGAACCTTACGATGTTCAAAAGGCATATATGGAAAAAGTAATCGAAAGTCTTCAAAACAATACGAATGCCGTTTTAGAATCGCCTACAGGTACAGGAAAGACCCTAAGCTTACTCTGTTCTTCGTTAGCATGGCTTCTAGTGAAAAAGGCGCAGTTACAAATGAACGCACAACTTGGTAACTTTTCTGAACACAGTGGATTTAGTGGTGCTCTGAAAGAAAATTTAAAGACTGGCGCTGGAAAAAAAGACAACACTTCATGGGGTATGCCAAAAATTATTTATTCCTCTCGAACACATTCTCAGTTGACACAAGCCATGCAGGAGTTAAAACGCTCAAGCTACAGGCACGTCAAAGCCACTGTTCTAGGATCCAGAGATCAAATGTGTATCCATCCAGAAGTTTCTAAGGAGACGAATAATATGAATAAAGTGTACATGTGCCAGCTTAAAGTTAAATCCCGCACTTGCTTCTTCTATAATAATGTTGAAAACAAAAAGGATGATAGATCTATAAAAGGGGATGAGATATTAGATATTGAAGATCTTGTGACTGTTGGCAAGAAGTTAAAATGCTGCCCATATTACTTATCCAAGGAGTTAAAGCAAGATGCTGATATAATTTTTATGCCTTATAACTATTTATTAGACCCGAAGTCAAGAAAAGCGAATGGAGTGGAACTTCTAAATAACATTGTTATTCTTGACGAGGCACACAATGTTGAAAAGATGTGTGAGGAGTCTGCGTCACTACAAATCAGGACTACAGATGTGGCTCTTTGTATTGATGAAATAACTCATATAATGAGATCATTTAGCGAGGACACTGAGGATCAAATTGAATCAATTGATAACAACCAACCAAAGGATTTCACATGTGATGTTCTTTGTGTGCTCAAAGAAATGATGCTGGCTTTTGAGAAGGCTATAGATGAAATTGAAGTTGGCAATGAAGGTTCCACATATCCTGGTGGTTTTATATTTGATCTGCTTTCAAAAGCAGAGATAAGAGATCACAATCAAATGGCTGTTATTACACTGATAGAGAATCTTATTCAGTATTTGTCTACAGCAAGTGCTTCACCGTTTCAAAAGAAGGGTATAGGTTTACAGAAGATCGTAGATTTACTAAACGTTGTATTTAGTGGCACAACACATGCATATAAGGAAAGAGTTAAACTGTGCTACAAAGTACACATTCTTATAGAAGACAAAAAAAACAATAACAAAACAGAGGGCTGGGGTGCCTTAAAGCCAAGTAATTCAAAATCTGCTGAGAGAGTTCTAAGTTACTGGTGTTTCAGTCCAGGTTTTGGCATGAAACAGCTCTTAGAACAAAATGTAAGAAGTATAGTATTGACAAGTGGTACCTTAGCTCCCTTGAAACCTTTAATATCAGAATTAGGTATTCCTATTGGTGTGCAGTTGGAAAATCCTCATATAGTCAAAAGCAGTCAAATATGCGTTAAAATAATCAGCCAAGGTCCAGATGCTGTTCAGCTTAATTCTAATTATCAAAATAGGGATAATCCTAAGTACATATCTTCTTTGGGGAGGACTATTTTAAGCTTCTGTCGTGTAGTTCCAGATGGACTTCTAGTATTCTTTCCATCATATCCAATCATGAACAAATGCCAAGAAATGTGGCAAGTTGAAGGCATATGGTCAAGCATCAACAATATTAAACCAATATTCGTGGAGCCAAAGAGAAAAGATACTTTTAATGCTATTATTAATGATTACTACAGTAAAATAAATGACCCAAATACAAGAGGAGCATGTTTCATGGCAGTCTGCAGGGGCAAGGTATCAGAGGGGTTAGATTTTGCCGACATGAATGGTCGGGCTGTTATAATAACTGGTTTACCATTCCCACCATTAAGAGATCCAAGAATAATATTAAAGAAAAAATATTTAGAAGAGTTAAGGACAAAAGCAAAGGAATTTTTATCTGGTGATGAGTGGTATTCATTAGAGGCAACCAGAGCAGTAAATCAAGCTATTGGGAGAGTAATAAGACATAAAAATGATTACGGGGCTATTTTGCTGTGTGATAGCAGATTCAACAGCCCAAAATTAAAAAGCCAGTTGTCTGCATGGCTGAGAGATTATATTAATGTATCAAATAAGTTTGGAGAGACTGTAAGTGAAATATGTAGGTTTTTCAAAACTGCAGAATCTTCTTTGCCTGCTCCAAAACTTAAACCACTTCTTCCACATGAACCTAATGTTTCTACAAGAGACAATGTTAGCCATTCAGGTGTGTCTTTTCCTGTTGGTAATTCCAGAGCCATAAATAAAAGTGTAAGCAGAAAATCTGTAAGTCAATATCCCAATTCTAATGAAGTTTATGCAGATTTTTCAATGGACTTCTATAAGAATGCTAAAAGCTCAACTTACGTGAATGAGTTTAAGCCCAAAGAAACAAAGGATCTATTCAGTGCTCTAGATTTTAGTAATGATTCCATGCAAAAACCATCGCAATCTTTAGTGACAATCCATAAAAGAAACCTAGAGGATGTGGGAAGTAATATGGTTGCCAAGAAAAAGAAATTGAAGATCAAGGCTTTTGGATTTGAAGAAAACTTAAATGGTACTAGTGAATCTTCTAATATTGCAGTTGAGAGAGTTGCTCCCTCTTCATTGTTGGACTTTGTTAAAGAAATTAAAACATTTTTAGAAACAGAACAATACAAACAATTTCAAATGTCAATATCAGCTTACAAGAAGGAAGGTCAATATGCACCATTTCTCAAAACATTGTCGACTTTACTGGAAAATAGGAAATTGTTTTATTTATTTAAGGGCATGAAAAGATTTCTGAAGGAAG
>DWKU01000007.1:0-11048 GCA_018250055.1 Mimia cf. chiapaensis NVG-14107D03 | reverse complement strand
GCTTATCTTCCATACACTTAACTACAGTCTCCACTTAACGACAACTCTGTATAACGTATAGCAATTACAGTGTAAACCCCATGTAACGTCACTCGATTTAACGACAATCTCCCTAAAGCGTCGAAATCACTTGTCTCTGGTTGGTTTAACTTGTCTCCCATACACATACACTCACTCTCCACTTAACGATAACTCTCTATAACGCCATAAAATGCACAGTCCCATAAGTATCGTTATATAGAGTTCACACTGTATATTCAATGTTTTATTCAACTTACTTATTTTTATTATTTAGGCTATTTACAACTTTCAATTTTTTATTTAATTTTGTGGCAGTACATTCTCTCAGACTATAACCTCTTATAGACACAAGGGAGCACTGAATTTATTTTTTTGTACAGGATTTTATAAATTATATACTGAACCAAATTAATGACCATTAATGAAAATTACCTTAGTAGATTTGCTATTAGTTAAAATCAACATGTATTTTTATTTACATAAATTATATACTGTAATAAGTAAAGTGTAAGTGTAAGTTATATACTGTAAAATCTGCTTTCATAATAATCGATACGTTGTAAATAGGAATGATAAGATCTGAAAAGAGACTTATTTCAATTAATGGTTTTTAAACCGCAAAACATTTAATCTGTCTGATCGCCGCAAAAAGTCTGTATCGAATTTGATCAGGCTACTAAGTTTGAAAGCGTGCAATTAGACCTAAATATTGCCGCAGTAACTACCGTTTGTACTTAGAGCATGATCGCTTAACTTCCAACTTAGTCTCTTCGCTGTATCTATCTACTAGTAATCGGGAGGCCGGTAATTTTTTTTTGTTTATCGCAGCTACAACGTAGTTGGTGAAAGTTAAGTTTTTAATCAATTTGCTTTAGAACACAAAGCTTTAATGTTTCTATCGTTATCGAAGCAAATCGAGAGATTGTAGTTATATTAGCATTTGCTTACAAAAATTCCTGGACTTATGAAAAAAACAAGATACTATAAAAGCGCTTGGAAGACCTATATTATTGGTAAAAAAACAGTAATTTTCCTAGTAAACATTTTTCGTAATTTGCTCGTAGCATAAAGGTAAATTCCTGGAAAAGGAAAACATTTTTTAAATATATTTTCCTTATTGATACACCTTTTGTAAAAAAAACGGGCAGGTTGAATTATTTGTCCTTGTGAACTAAGATCAACAAATGATTATATACATAGCTGACACATATCAATTCTTACGTATAAAAAAATGGGCTAGTAAAGTAGGGTTGGTTAAATGGATTTAAAAACTAAAATTAATTAATAAATAAAAGATAATTTACGTTCATTTCTAACATTGCGTTTATACCGGATTACCGGTTATATTATAGAAAAAATTGTCAAAATCCACTACATGCACACTATCTACAAGATTTTGAAGATACAGGTTACTTTAAGGTATTATAGCTATTTGCTTAGTTTCTAATAAAACAAATATAAAACCTAGCGGACATCGTTGGGTTAGCTTTCAAATTATTTCGTAAATCTGCACAGTAGAACTGATGTTTACTGTCGAAAAACTTGAAACAATTCAGCAGTAATTGAAACTACTGGCTAGCAGTTTGCATTAGAGGCCCAACAAAAAAAAATGACCGTCACGGGACGCCCGGCAGATATGAAACATTTCAGTGAATATTCAAATTTATAATAAATAAGACTTAAAAACCTATTATTAAAATAAGTCAAAAGGGGCGTTTAAAGAAAACTCGATTGCTTACACTGTATACACTATATTATCAAAATTCTGATTAATCCTCGTAAGTACAGACATCCACTCACTACCTCCGTCCGTCGCCGAATGACAATCGTCAAGTCCCATCTACCCAATTACCTGTCATAATTATCGATTACAATATAAGTCCAATGATTTTAAATTAATACATTAAATTTTGTTTTAATCAACGCCATTTATTAAAATAGTATTATATTGAAACTTAAATAAATAATTTTAGTAAGCCTGTACATGAATATCTCCGTGTCATTTCAGATTTATCTAACGGAAATACGTATTTGCTAACAGTCGGCCATCCTGTTTTAGGAATGCCCCTATTCCGAGTCCGGCCATTTGACCCTTAGTATGTCCCCATACATACGAGCCATTGATCCGAATTCTCACCTTGTTATATTTAAGTGTACTAATTATAATTAATACACTTAAATATAACAATGTAATAAAAATATAATAATCTAATAAATTGTAATATATCAATAATTATTGATATCTATCAACTTTTACTGATTACACATTTATTTCTAATTATGTATTTTACAAATCATACCTTTAATTCATATTACGTTATTTTAATTTAATAAGGTCATAGTGTTCATCAATCAACATATAATATATGTACAGTACCTACTAGCTTATTCTTATACATATATTATGCTACAAGAAATCTATACATATATGAAACTTAACTACTCGTAAATTTAACGAAGCATCAACATCTTATTGTAAGCACAGTATTGGGTTTAATAATAACTGACAAGATGGTAAAAGTAAATGTGGAATACTATAACTATATAGTTTTAAGAAATTTTCATTTTCGAAAAATATTTAGAAAAAATAATGTACGATACGTATATAGGATTAAAATATGTAATGTTGTAAGAATTAACATAATTGTTAATTCATTAAATAATTATTATAGTGATTAATTTTTTTTTGTTATTCATTACATTAAACCAAAATCAATTTGTACTAAAGTAAACATCTCATTCAATCCTTAATGAATAATATTCTAATTGAGGAATTGTGACATGAATCATCTATGGAGAATTGTATTGATACATCAGAATTTCCTTGTTTATCCACTCTGGTTGATCTGCAAATATTGTTTATCCGTCTTTGCCCCAGCGAATATGTCCAATTTCTTATAGTTAACCTGGAAATTAATTTCAATATGAGTATTGTTCTTTTTTTTTTTAGTTATTTGAGTATTTACCTTTATCTTAACTGAAACTGATAAACTATGACTACTATAGTAATAAATAGTAAGATAATATGTAATTATTACACATTTCTATAATGTAAATAACAATTGTATACTAAGTGGATTTTACAATAACTAGTGTAACTTTTGAGGTATTATAATACACATGTAAATTATAGAATAATAGTCTCCATATCAACTGACATGTTTTATAAGGAGGTTATAAAATACGAGTATATACAAAACCAAGTTAATTCCGGCATCTTATGCAATCATTGCAAGTACCGCTTTTATCTTGACATTAGATTTTAGTGAGTACCGCTTGTACTTCGGCATCCTACACCGGCATCAGTCAGTGAGTACCGCTTGAATATCGGCATCCTTCACTGTCCTGATACCTTTAGTGGTGCGTACCGCTTGTACTTCGGCATCCTTCACTTTCATAATGGTTTAAATTCAAATTCCATGACATAATTACCATATGTTCTGTAGTCATAAGGTGATATTGGATTTATGCTGTCTCTGTAACATCAGAAGAAGACGGAAGGGATAGGTTTGCGAGGGAAACTTGAACTGCCTGTATGTCAAACCTACACTATTTTCCACAACAAAACATCCATAATGCCTATTATGTCAAAAATAAATGATTAAATGTTAAGTGTATATAATTACGTTAAATCGGCCTAAACATCTAAGATAGTTATGGTATAATCAAGTTTATCTAATTTACATTTGGCTTTCTTCACTTAAAACTTCATCATCTTTATCGGAATCATTTTGGAGATTAAACGTTATCCACCTTTTTAGTTGGTCAGAAGGATATATACTTCTATATTTTCTTTTGGAGTGCCCATCTATACTACAAATCTCATATCTGTCATTATCTAGAACGGCTGTTACTCTAAAGGGGCCGCGAAATTTAGGACGCAATTTTTTGCTTTTACCATCAGCAGGATTATGATAATTTGGAATCATAACTAAATCACCGATTTCGTAGAATTTTGTTGGGGCTCTGGTATTATCAAAACATCTTTTCATATAGTCTTGACTCCTCTTAGTGTTCTCCTGAACTTCTTTTCTGACTTCTTGTCGGGGAAGTTCCCTACTTCCATTATATTCGAGTTGACTTTCATTTAATGCATTTATGATAGAGCCTTCACTACTGTTGACGGTTTGAAATCCAAATACTACTTCTGCAGGGCTTTTCCCAGTACTTTTATTTTTCGTATTGTTCAGACTCCACTGTACTCGCCCTACATTCTCGTCCCACATACGCTCGTCCATCCCGTGGTTAGTAGCTGCCAATGATTCCAGTATAGTGCGATTGTACCTCTCGATTTGCCCATTGGCACGAGGTGTTGCAACTGCATTGAGAACATGTTTCACGCCTATACTCGTAATAAATTTTTTGAAAATAGCTGAGGTGAAGCTTGTTCCACGATCCGAAATTATTACTTTCGGTACACCGATTGTATTGAAGATTTCTTGCAAAACGTTAACGGTAGTCTTGGATTTAACATTCCGAACTGGTTTTATAAAAATGAATTTGCTAAAGCCATCTATTACCCCCAAGATGTATGAATTTCCTTTTTTACTTTTGATAAATGGGCCTAAGTGGTCCATGTGTAGAGTATGGAAAGGGGTATCCCCTTTGGGGATTGGGTGCAAGTAACCGGTTGCTCTTGTCGTGGAACCCTTATTATATGCACAGTTCAAACATGATGAAACGTACTTTCGGATGAATTTATTCATTTTCGGGAACCAATAGTTTTGTTTAATTTTGTCTAAAGTTTTGTCATAAGCAAAGTGACCGCTTTCATCATGATTCAACTGGCATATACGCCAACGGGCTCCTTTCGGAACAACCCATTTTAGCTGGTCTCCCACTCGTCTATAAATTTTATCATCTCTAACCGCGAAATTAGTCACAATATCCTTAATATTATTTTCATTGCATTCTAAAATTAGTTTAATTCTTTTCAACTCTGGATCAGTCATTTGTACTGTATGTAACCAATCGTTTGCCTCTACATTCATGATTTCAAACTCTCGACACTCTGACAAATCATTCTCTTCCTGATTTATGGCGTTCCTACTAAGCGCATCAGCGTGTTTCATTTGATCACCAGGGCGATATTCTATGCTAAAGTCGTATTCTTGGAGCAACAACCACCATCTTGCAATTCTTGGGACTAAATCTCTCTTAGTGAGCGTAGTTTTCAGTGCATTGCAGTCAGTATATACCTTAAAATGGATACCTATCAAATAAACGCGGAAACGCTTCAGTGAGCACACGACAGCAAGAGTCTCGAGCTCGTAAGAGTGAAAGAACTCCTCATCTTTTGTTGTTTGTTTACTGAAATAAGCAACCGGTTTTGGTGGCAGCTTGTCTTCAGCGCGTTGTAGTAATATCCCACCGAGGCCCAATTTACTTGCATCACAGTGGACCTCCGTCAAATAATTCGGGTCATACAATGCCAGTAGTGGTCTCTGTGTCAAATTTACTTTAATCTGTTTGAAAGCCCTTTCCTGATCTTCACTCCATTTCCATGGTGTATTAGATTTGGTCAAAATAGTCATCGGCTTGGCAATGCTAGCGAAATTAGGGATAAATCTCCGAAAAAAACTTGCCAAGCCAACGAACTGTCTGACTTGATGAACAGAAGTTGGAGTAGGAAATGCGGCTACAGCTTCTGTCTTTTTCTGACCCGGTCTCAGACCCTCTCTAGAGACCTCGAATCCTAAGTATTCCAATGTGTTTTCAAAAAAATAACATTTTTGTAAGTTTAACGTCAAGCCGGCCCGTTGTAATGCTTCAAGAATTTTTGTTAACTTATCAAGACCGTCTTCAACTGTCGTAGCAGGTGATAAAACATCATCCATATATGGCATTGCGAGCTCGTACCTATCCTTTCCTAAAGTTTTATTTATCATGTGTTGAAAGACGGCCGGGGCATTCACAAGGCCAAATGGCATTCGTGTATATTCGTAATGCCCGTCGGGTGTTACAAATGCCGTAAGATGTCTAGATTCCTCGGCCATCGGTATCTGGTAATATCCTGATTTTAAATCTAAGCTTGTAAAGTACCGTTTGCCACTTAAACGGTCAAGCTGATCATCGATTACCGGCATTGGATAAGAATCTTTTACAGTTTTCTTATTCAAAGCTCGGTAATCTATGCATAAGCGATAATCATTATTTTTCTTTTTTACTAAAACGACGGGGCTTGCATATGATGAGTTCGATTCTTGGACTATTTTATTTTCAAGTAACTCATTGACTAGTCCCCTGACTATCTCACGTTCTTTATAAGACAGGCGATACGGCTTATAGGAGACGGGACTCTCATCATTCAGTCTGATATGCATTTCTGAGATATTGGTCACACCTAACTCGCTGGTATCCAGTGCAAAACAGTTCCTATATGTGTTCAAAAGAGCAAGCAGGCGTTGAATATGATCTTTACTAACATCTGGACCTACTTTAATCATATCAGAGGTGATAGAAACCTTACTCGAAATTTTATCAGAGTTATTGAGCTGTACACTATTTACTTTAAATTCATGAGATACGATAGGATTCAAACTTCCATATACAGGTAAAAATTGAGCACGGGCTAAGAGTTTATTATTCTCTATAAAAACTTTATCACCGGATATATTAATCGCTATGATTGTCCCTAGCCCCTGATTTAGATGATATACCCCTTGTAAAATTATATGCTCACCATTTGCTTTCAGTGACGTGCTACCTGGTATGTAAATATAACCGGTTTCAGACTTTTCAGAATGAATGGGTATAGAATGAATCCCCGTCAATTCTATACCAGCGCTCGCGTGTATTTTGACTTTGCCTATGTCTAACTTTTCTGAGTACAAGACTAAGTTTCTGTTAGTTTTATGTACAATTACTTCTGGAAGCTCAGTCAGATTTTGCCCAATTAAAATATCCGTACTTAGGTATTCATCAGATACTATAAAGGCTTTAATTTCTGACTGTACGAAATCTATATTGACATCTATCATTACATAGCCTGATGGATTAACGGCGCCAAATGCGAACCCCTTCATAACCGGTAAGTTATCGTTATGTATCTCTATTTTTAATTTATCTACCGCACTCTTAGTGATAATCGAACACTGACTCCCAAAATCTATAAATGCGGTACAAGCAATTCCATTGACATTTATAGTTTTATGATATATGTTTAATGTCTTACCTTGAGCAGTGATTTGTTGGACTTCATTAAAATTATTACTGGAATTTGAAGAATTTTTATCCATCGTCAAATCGCGTTTACAATTTTCGGTTAAGTGTCCCATACGTTGACATTTTTGACATTTCTGTAAGGGTTTAGGGCACTTTGGAACGGTATGTCCTACTTCCGAGCAATTATAACATTTGACTATCCGACCGGTGTTCTGTTTTAACAATTTGTTGGTAAATTTACTAGTGTTAATTTTATCAGAGGGGATAGGCTGCTTATTTCCTATTGTTGATCTTATATTTTTAACTGTAATACTTCTTAAATAGCGTAACAGCTGGCTAGGACGTTTAAAATTTGATCCTTGGGCATTGAGTCGAATATTATGGTCATAGATGCCATGGATAATGCAATCCACCGCATCCTTGCCTTTTACATGGCAACGGTTTACTAATTTAGCCTTTTCGTAAAAGTACTCTTCTAGGGTTTCCTCTCTTCTACTTCGCCTATTTAACATTTCAGTTAATTTATCCGCATAATTCCTATCGTCCGGGAAACACTTCAATAGTTTCCTTTGCCACTCCTTCCAAGTTAAATCAATTGAGGTAAGACCTTCATACCACCGTCGCGCTAGCCCTGACAACTTAGGTAAAGCATGATAGATTGTCTGTCTATCTGTCCACCCGTAAATTCTCGCTACCTCATTAATCTTCCTAAGCCATGCTTGTGTACTTTGTGATTTTTGTCCAGGATCAAATTGAGGTATAACTTCCTGAGCTCCATGCGAATCGGAACCCCTGTTGTTTATTGCATTAATGAGGTCCCTCATGAGATCCATATCGTTGCTACGGCTCTTGACTTGAGATCGCCTCTTAGAGGTACGTCTACTTCTTGAGCGAGACTTACGACCATTGGAAGATGATGGACTTTCGCTCGAGGAGTCGCTACTAGACAACGAACTATCGGTACTTGAGCAGTGTCGGCGAGACCTCTTAGCGTTTCTCTTATTCTTGTTGCGTCGCAGTTCATGTTTGGAGCGATAGCGATAACGACCTCCCTTATGTAATTTGTTCGTTATAGGAGAAACGTTTGTTGCGCTCGTGTAGCTACTTATAGAACTACTAACCCTTCTACGCTTATGATGCCTTCTGTCGTGATGTGAAGCAGAGGATGAATGTCTAGATCGTGTTCGGCGACGTTTGTTTTTACGTGCGTGAGTTACGGGGTAATTTTTATGAGTATTATCTGGCCCTCTAGAGGCAAGATCAGGTGTGTATCTACTGTGATCAGTATTGGACATTGTTAAATTACTATACATAGGCAATTATAGGATAAGGATAGTAAGGGATAGGCAAAATAATAGCGGTGATTAATACAGTTATGTCATTAATACTAATGAAAAACAGTAATAAGATATGCTAATAATAAAACATCTTCGATCCCTGTTCTTTGACATGAGTTAATAAATTTAATATTTATATCGTAAAATATGTTTAAGCGTAAACTCGCTAAAATCAATAAGTTGTCATCACACGATATAATATTATCCGGTTTACGAAGAGATAAACATTGTTATTTCACTGCAAAGCGGCACTGAACTAACACAAAGTAGGTATTATTTGAACAAATACAGAAAAAAAAATCAAAGTGAAATAAAAAACGTAGGTAGGTTATAAAATATACCGTTGTACAAAAGGTACAATCTCTGCTCATTGGGTATGATGACTAATAAATTTTAATGAATGAATTCCTTTTCTTTTTTTTGATCGAAATAGCCAAGACCCATTATAGCTTGTTCTTAAGGGTTCATTAACGACGTACATTTAGTCTACTATCATCATCTACCCATTATTTTAGTCCAACCGCTGGGCACGGGTCTCCTTCGAAGATGAGAAGGAAGTTAGTCTACTATACTAACATTAAATGAGGAAAGATTTGATTATTTGGTTGTATTGAATAGGCTCCGAAACCACTGGAAAGATTTGAAAAATTCCACTACATTCTACATAGGTTACATTTTACCGCGAAAAAAAAATGCTTCATTCCTACGGGTAGTAAGAATTATCTTTCCGTATTTATCTTTTCTACATAACTTTTAAACGGTTGAACCGATTGGGTTGAAATTTTATATGGGTATTCATTCCGATTAGGAAAGATTTCTTATTATATTAAACAGAACGACATCTGTCCGGTCAGTTAGTACCTACTAGTAAAAAAATAAAATAAAATTCACTTACCCACTTGTAGGCGTGGAAGAGTAACAATAGAAAATACTACTCAAATCCCACTTCTGACTTATTAGAATAAGTCAAAAGGGTCGTTTAAAGAAAACAATATAAGATCAGAAGTACAGGGAATTTTGTAGTGCTATAAGTGTAAAGCAATAATATTTCATTTATAAAATCAAAGCAATAAATATAAAATTTATAATAAGGACTGAAATTCCACCCTGAAGTGTGGGCTCTTGTGACAATAAATTGGCCATCCTATGCAACCCAAACAATAGAATTTGCTAAATGCAGATCAAAATACTTATGCTCCATTATGGGGGAACTAAATAAAAGGCCTCATTAGTAGAAAAGGAAATTGCAGCTTAACTGTTGAGAAAACTAGAATAAGGTCAAAATGTTGCCCATATTCTGCTGCTTTTAGGAGGGATTAAGAGATTATTGTTCTATAGAAATTTGTGAAGCGTATAAAAATCAGTTAGAAATGGCATTCAAAATTTTAACCTATCTATCTGTATTTTAATTTTAGCAACTTACGTTATCTGTTATTTTTATTTATTATTTGACATTTATTCTTTATCTTAATTTGACATATTTGTTAGAAATATATAATTCACTAGCTAACTCGGCGTACTTAGTACTGCCTTATAATGAACAAAATTAAAAAAAAACAACATTTACGACTGTTACTCATCAACCTTGTGTCCGATGGATATAATTTATTACTAAAACCTTTTTCAGAAAATTCTGAACAAAGTTGCCAAAGACATTCCGTGCTCTATCTCTTACCATTTCACAGTTTATAAAGGATATACAGATAGACATTCATTTTTATATATATATATAGATTTAAAGTTGTGCTTATAATATACCCAATAATTCGTCAAAACAAACCAAATAAACCCAAACTCGAGCGTTTCACTACAAAACATTAAAGAGTTCCATTATCCTCCTCCTTCCAATATCAGATCAGCTTCACAGCTTCACATATTACCAAATTTTCGTATTGTCATCGATCCTTAATGCGTTGAAAGTTTTCAAAGCAACTGGATTTAAGAGTCGGTCAAATTTTTAGAAGAATCCGTTACATACATATATACACAGAACAAGGAGAAAAATATAGATGAAAAGAACTAACTATACATTTATCACTATCATATTATGTATATGTACATATTCTGTGTATTAATTGTACATACATACATACATGAAACCTATGCCAATGTTAGCCAAACGCTAATTTCCTGGTAGTATAATATAATACACACATTTCCTTTTATAAACTCAGTTAAAAAATAAAGATATAAAGTTAGTATGTTGATATAAAGATGTAATCTTTCCTACTGTCACCCCACTGATGGTCTAAATATAGTCAATATCCAAATTGCATATGTGTAATGTTAACTAGTAAATACTAAATCAGGTAAAATTACGTGATTTAAGGACAAGTGCATAGGTGAATTACAGCGCTACGAATTCCTATAATTAGCTAATGAAAAAGTTAAGATGATCAAATTTAATAAAGTCGTCAATGCAAATGATAAACTAGAGATCTTTAAGTTAGATGTGCTACGATACTACGAGCTACGCCGTAACATTATGTCGTAGCTTAACTTTACTGCATTACATATTTTGTAACA
>DWKU01000006.1:0-11176 GCA_018250055.1 Mimia cf. chiapaensis NVG-14107D03 | reverse complement strand
TTCGAATAAGTCAATGAAACTACCAAATTATTTAAATTTAGGTTAACAAAATATCTTAAAATATGTAAAACCTTACACTCGACCATCCTGATGACGTGTATGACCCCATACACGACTCTGTTGAAAACCTTACACTCGGCGCACTCGGTAGGTTACTCGGTAGTTTGAAAATACTTAGGATATCCGAAGATTTACAATTTTAATTTAATTAACTTAACTATAATAGATACATTTTTATAAATATTATCTCAAAATTTATTATTTCAATTTATATATTACAAATAAAATAATTCTTAATTTTTTTATCAATAGCAACTCTGCCAATTTTAATACTGACTAATGAATATTACAACAATTCTAAATTATAGTATAGTGTAGTCAAGTAGCGAACCAATCCATTCTCGCTCTTGATAACCCATTTAAAAATAACATAGTCAAGTAGCGAACCCATCCATTCTCGCTCTTGATAACCAATTAAAATAAAATTATAGTCAAGTAGCGAACCAATCCATTCTCGCTCTTGATAACCCATTTAAATCAATATTGTAGTCAAGTAGCGAACCCATCCATTCTCGCCCTTGACCTGTAACAATACAAAAATCATTTGTAGCTCTTTGCACTCCAAAAACCATAAATTAACCAATTAACCATAAATTTAAATTAACACAATGTATATTTTTTTTTAATAGTAAATATTGGTAAGTATTTAATCTAATATCAATCATCACATTCATCCACAGCTTCAACATTGTTATTATTATCATTAAGATCTAACGATGCTATATGTATCCAAGGCTGCATACGGTCAGCAGCTACAGTAGTTTTACGTCTATTTTTAGTCCCCTCAAAGCCAGGTATAGGGGCAATTTTATATCTATCGTTCCCTAAAATACCTACAATTTTAAACGGACCTTCATAATTTGGTAAAAGTTTGGTGCTTTTTCCATCATTTTGAAAACCTGACTTTGCTATCTTTACTAAATCACCTTTATTGTAGTTACGTGCTGGTTTTCGTCCTTTATCATAATATTGTTTTTGTTTTTCTTGTTCTCTATCAATTCTCTCTTTTACTTCCCTTCGTATAGATGATAAATCACATGGCTTCCGAATAAGGTCTGCTATATCATTTAACCTTGGATTACTTTCACTATTCATTACTGTGCCGAACATAACTTCGGCCGGTGACCTACCCAACGTCTTTTGTATTGTGTTATTGAGACCCCACTGAATCCTGCCTAAATTAATGTCCCAGTCTTTCTCGTCATTTTTCAGATTTTGTGCCGTCAGGGAGTCCAAAATAGTCCTATTATAGCGCTCCACCTGACCGTTAGACCTTGGACTCGCTACAGTGTTCAAAATATGTCTAACACCTCTATCCAAACAAAAACGTTTAAAAGCGTGCGAGGTAAAACAACTGCCTCTGTCACTGATAAGTCTATCAGGGGTCCTAAATGTATCAAAAATATCTTCCAAAACTTTGACAACACTAATTGTTTTTGTATTCTTAACTGCTCTTATAAAAACAAATTTGGTGAACGAGTCTACCGTAACAAGTAGGTGAGTATATCCCCTTTTGGATCTTACAAATGGTCCGAGGTGGTCGGTGTGCAAGGTATGGAACGGAATATCCACTTTGTTAATAGGATGAAGCAGTCCCTCACGTGACGATGCAGTTCTTTTAGCGTATGCACATTCAATACACGAACCAACGTATTTTTTTATGAAACGTGTCATTTTAGAAAACCAATAGAGTTTTCTAATGCGCTTCAATGTCTTTTCAAGACCGAGATGCCCTATGTCATCGTGGTTTAACTTGCACACCTGCCACCTTGCTCCCTTAGGTACTACCCACCTAATATCAGCTTTATCTCCGTTTAAATATCGAAAAAGTTTATTATTTTTAATTAAATAATTATCCCTGATATATTCAAGACCTTTTGAATCTAAGTTAGAATTAAGAATGTCACGTATCCTACCCAATTCAGTGTCACCCAGTTGAAGAGTAAGGAGCCAGTCCTCGTCACTAATGATCAATACATTTGAACACTGTTCCGAGTTTGGAGCTAATACGTTTGCTATAGGATTTCTCGAAAGAGCATCTGCATGAGCCATCTTTGCTCCCGCTCTGTATTCTACTACACAATCGAATTCTTGTAATGCCAGCCACCATCGCGCAATACGCGGTATTAAATCACGTTTTTGAAACGTAGAACGAAGAGCACTACAATCAGTGACAATTTTAAAATCTTTTCCTAAAAGAAAAACTCTAAATTTCTTTAAGGCACAAACTACAGCTAAGGTTTCAAGCTCGTAAGAATGAAAGTTTTTCTCTTCTGGGGAGGTTTGACGACTGTAGTAGGCTACTGGTTGAAAAGATTGTGTATTATAAGAGCGTTGCATCAATATTGCTCCAAGGCCTATTCTGCTGGCATCTGTGTGAAGCTCGGTCTCTGCAGAATAATTATAAATAGAAAGAACCGGCCTGTCGATTAGTCTTGCCTTCAAAATGTCAAAAGCCTGTTGTTGTTCAAGCGACCATTCCCATCCAGCATTTTTCTTTAATAGTTTTGTGAGAGGTGAAGCTAATTCAGCGAATCCCTTTATGAACTTCCTGAAATAGCTTACTAAACCTAAAAACTGTCTAACAGCATGAACATTACCAGGCTGGGGAAAATTGGAAACGCATTTTATTTTTGCTTCCCCTGGTCTCATACCCATAGAGCTAATTTCGTATCCAAGATACTGAATCTGATTTTGCAAGAAGCTACATTTTTTCAGGTTTAATTTAAGCTTAGCATTTTCTAAAAGCCTCAATACCTCCTCAAGTCGTGTCAAGACTTCGTCGAGGTTTTTGCCATATACCAATAAATCATCTATATAGACAGTGGCTTTATCGAAACGTGCTGTACCTAAAACGTGATTCATCATACGCTGAAATACTGCAGGTGCGTTAGCTAAACCAAACGGCACACGGTTAAATTCGTACTGCCCGTCCGGTGTGACAAACGCTGTACGATGTTTATGAGGTTCAGCAATTGGTACTTGATAGTATCCCGACATTAGGTCCAAAGTGATGAACCATGCCTGACCGGATAATCGAGAT
This sequence comes from Mimia cf. chiapaensis NVG-14107D03, assembly GCA_018250055.1. NCBI lineage: Eukaryota > Metazoa > Arthropoda > Insecta > Lepidoptera > Hesperiidae > Mimia > Mimia cf. chiapaensis NVG-14107D03. The sequence continues at coordinate 8,073 of DWKU01000006.1, read as the reverse complement.
ATCTCGTCTTCAATTATCGGCATCGGATATCTTTCCTTAACAGTGATTGAATTTAACATTCTATAATCTATACACATACGGGCCTTGCCGTCTTTCTTTCGCACCAAAATGATTGGACTTGCATAGTTAGACACAGATTCTCGTATTATACCTGCTTCTAACATTTCATCTATCATATCGCGAACTTGAAGACGCTCACACTGGGAGAGCCTATACGGTCTATACACTACCGGCTGATCACTGTTCAGTTCAATTGCCATTTCGGTGATGTTAGTGCACCCTAGTTCTTTTAAGCTGAACGCGAAGCAATTTTCATAACGTCGTAACAATTCAAAAAGTTTAGCTTTATATTCTTCTGGTACAGATTCGCCAACATTTATTTGGCATTCATCGATTTGATTAATACGAGGCTGTTTTAAACTATGGTCAGGTTTAGAGAGATCAGATTCAATTTGATTAACAATCTTAACTTCTTTTGCACGTGAGAATATCGAATTTTTATATAACAAGCATGGCATAGAACAGGGAGCGATTGTAACGTTAAGGAGGCCATTTTTAACGTGATAAACACCCCCAAGGGTAACGTACTGTGCATTAGGTTTTCCGACAATTTTTGTGTGTAGAAAGACGTTGCCACTAAAAGCAGAGTCCGTCGCAGCCCGAACGCTCGCTGTACCATATAGCAAACTATGCCCTACCATCCGTATCCGCAGTGGACATTCGCCATTATTTGAACAGTAAGTGGAAATTTCCATACCTATATCTAAAAACTGCAGCTTAAACGCATCTTTAATTACTACAATATGTGGTTGCTCCGAAAATGTTTGCCCAACTAGCATTGGTTTGTCGAGCAAACGATCTTCAACAACTTTGCACACTACCATTGCTGTTACTTTATCTATTCCTAATTTTAGCGACACTGAACCTAATGATTGGACTAAGCCATTACCAAATCCTTTCATCATAGAAGGAATACAGTCGTGACAGATTCCTAACTTCATGATGGTAGTTTCTCCTATTAAAGTTACTTCACTACCCAAGTCTATGAACGCTTCGAAAACAATGTCATTAACAATCACATTTTTGATGTATTTATCATTAGGATTAGAGTTTGCAATGCACATTGTTTTGGACACAGTGACAGATTTCATAAATTGATTGTCACTTTTCAGCCGGCAGTTTTCAGACATGTGTCCTACTTTGTGACAAGTGTCGCATTTGATTAATGGTTTGTTGCACTTCAAATAAGGGTGGCCTTTTTCCTTACAGTTGTAGCAAAACAGAGATGAGTTAGTATTCAACTTATTGATCCTATTATGTTGATCACGATCATAATGTTCAGTGTTTTTGTTCTTTGCACTAGTTTGGTAGGTGTATTCTTTGTTGCTTAGCAAAAATTTAAGCAATTGATCAGGTTCAGAGCATCGCAAGGCTAAAGCACTAGATTTAGCAGTTTTATCTGTCAAACCGTGGATAATGCAATCAACGGCGCGTTTACCAATTATATCACATTGATTAAGTAGAGCAAGTTTTTCATAAAAATACACTTCAATGGGTTCATTGAACCTACTCTTACGCCTCAACATATCCTCCAGGGACTGGCCATAATTTTGTTCACAAGGAAACGCTCTTAGTAACTTCTCTTGCCACTCTGGCCACGTAAAAAGAATAGTGTTAAGACTCTGATACCAAACCTTAGCCAGTCCCTGCAGTTTTTGCATAGAAAAATGAATGATAGTTTTTTCATCCCAGTCGTAAACAGAGGCACACTCGTTCACCTTCTTGAGCCATACGTCCATGCGTTGATTTTTAACAGAAGGATCAAATTCGGGAAGCATATTTTTGCAATCCAGCTTGTTGATCGACTGTGCGCTCCGTTCCCGCGGCTGTGATGCTATATTACTTTTAAACGATTGTATAATCTTATAAATATCTTTAGAAGAAAATGTAGGGCTACATGACCTTGAGCGACGCCCGTCGTGAGCGTCGCGATCCCGGTGACTCCGTTCGCCTCGCTGATGAGATCGTGACAGGCTCCTGTAGTCCTCACGTTCCTCAACATTAGCATGTCGTACACGGTGCTCGCTGTCCAGGCGCCGGCTCCGCTGCTCACTACGTCTCAACCGGAACTCCGCGTCTCGCTCCTTTTGAAGCAAGTGCTCCATGCGATGAAGACGTTCTCGTTCCTGTTCCAGCGCTTGCTCTCGCTCGCGCAGGCTTCGACTGCGACTACGGCTGCGCCCACTAACGTGGCTGCGTGAATTGGGCCTCGAAGTATTTTGCTCACGGCGCGGAGTCACTAACCGTTTCTGACCATGACTACAGCCTTCTGAATCCTCCATCTTTTCTGGAACTCGCAACAAAATATGATGTTATTCTCTAATAAATTAATAATGCTTTACACTCCTAGGATCACTAGGATTCACATCTATACATCACACACACATTACAATTAAACGATTAAGAAACAAGATCACTATATAATCGTTATACATATATAAGAACAAATCCATTCCAAGCCAGATTTTATTAAAAATTTACAAGATAGGTCAAAATATAAGTATAGCAACGTAATTAACAGCATACTAGCAAGTGCAATAAGTAAATAATCTAACTTTAGGGCGTGGTTTGAAGTAAAACAATTCTTATTATGTAGGTAGATAAAAGAGGAAATAAAAACTTAGAAGTTAGAAACAGTCGTATGATAATTCTCTAATCATTTAATACAATATTCAAATCTATTTTCTAACGAGGGTAGTTACTTTTAAAAAAAAAACCCATGTAACTATGTAACTCGTCGCTTAAAATGATATCTTAATTTGTAATATTAATTAAAACAAAAGTTTCTACTTACGCAAATGTATGCGCCGGTGATCCCACTTGCTGAGTTATAAGGGTTAACTCCAATAAAACACTACTATATTACTATCACAACTATATTGGTATAAACTAATCAACCCGACAACTTCATATACTTCAATTATATCGTAAAACCACACACTTGAGCTGCTACCGAGAGAATGCCGCCACCTCCGAGGTTAGTCTACTTTACAACCATCTTACCAACTAAAAAATGTATTCAGGTGGGAAGGTAAGGTTTTTAAAAATGTTGGCACACTGTCTCGTGTGTTAATTTAGAAACAGTCAATACAGCTACTTTTTCCTTTTTTATTTTAATTTTATTCGAAGTCAATGAAACTACCAAATTATTTAAATTTAGGTTAACAAAATATCTTAAAATATGTAAAACCTTACAGACTTCACAAATTAGCGTCTCGCCGCTTTAAATTATCTTCTAATATGCAGTCATAAATCTCGTACAATATCGTGGACAATTTATTGTTCGTAGCTTTCGTTAAGATTTCGCGAGAGTGATATTTTCTCGCGGTTAGAGTCCAATCTACGGGTACAAGCACAATCCTTATATAAGAAAATATTCGCATCAACCATCGCAAAAAGAGCTGGTGAATTGGTATGTGCATAAGTTATTATGTATTAGGATCTCGTTATTTATACGGTGGCTCGTTAACTAAGATAGCCGAGGGGAGTAACCATTTATATCTCGTTGTCGAACCATGTGTTTTTACAAGGGCCGCGAGTGTTACAACAAATTCAACAAACGACCGGGCGTCATCTATCAAAAACGCTAACGAGCTCGGATGCCGCGGCAATTTACAATCACTGCGGTCCAATAATATGGGATGATGCTGATGAAATATCAAAGCCAGTATCTAATTTACGTTCGGAATGGCGTCAAAACAGTGTCACTTAGTGATAAAGTTTCTTGTTTGAATTCCGCAGCAATTTGTACAAAATAATCCAATCAAACTCTGGCTCACGAAATAAATTGTTATTGCAACTGGAATCGATATATTAAACTACTATCTAGAATCAGTACAAAATACATAAAGCTATAAAGGTCATAAAACTTATGCGAATACAAAATGTTTTACTTAGATTACTTTTGTTTAAACTACAGCAATACCGTGAGTTCCAAATAATTTACTTTGACAAACAATGTGGCATCAAATTTCAATTTATTATAATGATCCTAAATCCCTAAGTTACACTGGTATTTTACTGTCATTACTACTGGAATTCAACTGCTTTACAATACCAACTTGGCATTTTAAATGAACCCAACCACGAATTTCAGTAATAAATAGCTGGTAGGTACTGAAATACTTAGTAAATAGTTTAAGTTATATGTCGCAACATCTCACACAACGTGAGATTTCGGACAGATGTAAACTAAACCATAATGATATAAAAATCTTATGGGTACACAATAGTAACATTATTGACATTTTCTGAATTCTCCACATACATATCACTTTAGGTATTGACGTATTTATTTAATGTTAGAGTAATTTATCTACTAGATTATGGCGACGCTACGACGATAGACGCGAAATTGTCACGTATTATCAGAAAAAATTATGTTCTCAATTTCGCATTAAATTACGATTTAATTGTTTATATAAATAAAGATAACCAAAACATTTACCAATCCATTTCGCAATTTTTCATTGTGTTCCGTTGACATTAAATTAGACTAATTATGTAGTCTTGCCAGAGACTGATATACAATTAATAAAAAACCCGTACAAAAAAAATTGAAGAGCCAACAAAAAAAAAAACAGACTCGTAACGAAATACCGAAACCTGCCAAATAAAATAATTATCGGAACGAGGTCCATTGAAAATTGACAGGCGCCATATGCTCAAACAATTATTTCGATGAATGGCCCTTTTCATTTTAAAAGGGAAATTAAATTTGGGCGTGTCTATAAAGACCGTTACCATATTCCATTATACCTTTTTTTAAATTACTCATTCTTTTTGATAGGCTTTTTTACATGTGCAGTTTGTTTAACGGCACCGAAAGTCCCCGTACGTTTAACGACCTTAGTTTTTCAATGCATAAAAAAATAATTTGGAACTTTTTATGGCCATGTTTTACGCCAGTATACCAACCGTTTTTAATATTCCTTTAGGTATTATTACTACATTTGGATAAAAAGCATTGCATGTTTTTTACTAAGTTACTAGTTTTGACGACCCGTATGGCATAATGGTTACCATGCCGGACTGCCGTTCTGGGTTCCTGGTTCGATTCCCAGCGAGGCAGAAATTTGAATGATCAATTTAGATTTCTATTCTCGGTCTGGGTGTTTGTGTTCTCGTTTCTGTGTGTGTCCATGGTACCTACGATACAGGGAATCCTAGTGTGGGGTTATGAGTGTGAGGCGTTATTTCTTATTTTTTACTGAAATTGAGACCATCTCCTGGGCTAAAACTTGGCAGGTTACCGAGAAGATAGAATGACCTGATAAAGATGGCAAGAAGGGAATGACGGAACATGTCTAAATACAGAAATGAATAGAATTCACTGAGAACGTAGTGAAAAGGCTGACGCAAATTCAAAACGCTAATAAAAAAAAAGAACTTATAGTTAATTACTTGGAAACATGCAACTACTGTCCGGATACTCTTTGCATTAGTGGTGGTCTCTCATTAGGAAGGAATCTGTCAGCGGTCGCGTACGATGGCCGGTCGACGCTCGCTGCCCTTGTCGCCGCGTGCGTTGAACATTTTTCACAGTGACGTATAGAAAAACCACCAGTGCAGCTGCTTTCGCTGGATCAATAGCGAATAATTACACTTAGAGATTGTTAATTGCGAAAGTCTCCTTTTGTAACATCTGCGAGTTCATTAACAACTGAAATTTACGAGTACGTTCGGTGCGGTAGGCTGTTCTTTTCTGTTAAGGCCAAATTATAGAATTTGACCTTAACTATAAATTATGTATAGACATAATTTGGTATTAACAGAAAAGAACTTTACTTCAATTTATTTAAAATTTCTTAAATTGCTTTTGAAACGCTTTCACTTTAATTAAACTATATAACTGCACGAAAAACGTGTAACAAACAAACTCTCAACGGCTCCTTACATCGACTGTTACTTAGCTGTAACAAACTTGCAAACTCGGAAAGCGTATCAAATATTCATTTACATAACAGCGTAAAGGCCGTTTTCTGATACAAGATAAAGTACACCACGCAACAGACTATCATATCAGAATGCGTACATCATTTTTTAATGTAGTTCTAATGACGTAATAATTGAATCTTTGCAACTAAGGAATATTAAGGTATTCAAAATATTTTTAGAACTCCCGCATAAAAAAATATTTTTAGTGAAGAGTGGCATAATTTTTGAACATCCGAGTACTCCTATCTATTGAACATACTGTTAGTATGATTGATTCAGTTAGTGATTGAGGCAGATGTGTATTTTTATCGTAAATAATGCCATTCTATTACCACGATATAGCAGTTCATTCAATTGCTTGCATTATCTTACCTTACATTACCGATATGACACAATAATGTTGTAATATTGACTTCTTCATAGAAATAGTGAGACAGGTACTCTTATTATTTTAGTTATGCCGTGATTAATAAATAATTTGTGGTCATAGTTACAGCAAACGCTCTACCGGGACCGCAGCGCAAGTCGCCTGATATCAAATTCTCATTGTAGTCCATAAACACGTGCAACCTCAACATCTAACGACTGTTAAACGCCTGCTTGCAAGCTTATTCTCTCCAACCACAAGCTTAAAATCGAAAAGCCAGCATTGCTGTTTTACGGCATCAATATAGGCAAAGGTGATGCCACCGCAGAGAGCCTCCAATGAAGGTTCCATCAACATAAAATGCGTTTCTACTTCTGATAACACGAAACCTTATGCCGTCTGCCCTCTGCAATTCGAAAGTTCAAAGACTAAATCACAGAAATGCAAGCACAGCATAAATAGGTATAACAGTGGTGCCGCAACAGGTTATCCTCAGGTTTTAAAAATATGCCTTTTTTCATCAACTACATATGTAAATATCAAATGCAAACTGTAAAAAGTATATTGTCAAATGAAATATAATATTTACGAGAACAAACCCTAAACAAGTTGACAATGAGTCTAAGGTAACAAGGACGGCTCTACAAATAGGTAACTTAGAGCGAGGTAGCCTTATGAGATGTCGGTAAAGCTACAGATTATTCATGTAGCGCAACGGGTGGTGTTCGGACAAAATCTATGAGTTTCGCCTCTCCACTGTAAATAATATTTGTTAGTGATATTCTTTAAATAATAAAGGAGTCAAGTGGGTGGCAGATATATTTTTGATACAGATAGAGTCGAATAAATGTGAACATTGACAATGGCACTGTTAAACGTATCAACAGCGACACAGCAGAGTTCAGTACATTTGAAGGCTCGCGGGTGGTCCCAGCGGGTGTCCCAACTCCTCCTTACAATGCCCATAATTCAGTGATTCGCGCTAATGTTAACTCGCCTCGCTTATCCGACGCGACATCCAATACCTTATCCGCAAGGAGGAAGCACTAAAACAATCATAGTCGAGTTTATCATCGCTTTTACAAATGTTCCGCTATAACTGACGTACCAGGAAATAATAATTTTGTATGGCGTATAAAGTGGTAAGGTAATGAGATGGCTCAAAAGATTGACGTGACGGAGAATTAAGTGAGCTTGTGGTTATATTCAATTTACGCGCCCATTGCTTGTTAAGGTACAAAAGCTCCGAAAGCTTTTTAAAGTCAATCTGTGAAACATTAGATATACCATCCTATCACACGTACCTATTACACGTACCTATTATTCGTTTTAAATTCCGCCATATAGATACTATAACTCAAAAAACGAAGTAATAAATGTATAAATCATCATCGTCATCATCAACCCAACCTTTGTCCCAATACTGGGCACGAGTCTCCTTCGAAGATGCCCGCAGGCCATAGTCAACTGGCCAAATGCGGATTGGTGGACCTCACACGCCCTCAAAAACATTCTGGAGAACTTTAAGGCATGCAGGTTTGATCACGATGTTTGCCTTCACCGCAAAGCAAGTGATAAATAGCTACTAATATGCACACACGTGTCCGCCAATCCGCACTTAGCCAGCGTGGTGGACTATGGCCCGTACCCTTCTCATCTTCGAAGGAGACCCGTGCCCAGCAGTGGGATTAAAAATGGGTCGATAATGA
>DWKU01000005.1:0-11363 GCA_018250055.1 Mimia cf. chiapaensis NVG-14107D03 | reverse complement strand
GGTGGTTTATTTTAAAGTATAAAGAATTACTGGCTAACGAGCCCCGGTTCAATGAATCTTTATTTATCACGCTCTGATTAGGTTTAAACGGAAAGTGCGAAAACTTCTGAATTAACTGTTGTCAAGGGGACAATGACTGGTCGACGACAACTGCGACAAGTTACAAATTATCGCAGGGCTGAATATACGAAAAACTTTTATCTTAAATATATTTTACGAAAACATATAAAAATCATTGAACTCTTCTACATATGACGATTTAATTAGTAGTGACTTTCATTTGTATTCCAACGTCAGGAATGTGTCTCTTTAGGCAAGTTGGTAAAGTCTGAAGCATATTTACAGCATTCCGCAAAAATGTGTTCCATGTCTTTCAATCTCTCTGTCTCTTTCTGTTTCTAAATGCTAAATGAAAACTATGAAATTAAAATCTTTTATGGACTCTAGTATTAGGATCCTTCAAAGACTTTTCTATTGTATTTTCAAAATGATGGGACCTTTTACAGGCATGTGATTATGCCACACTCCACACATCGTGTGCAAAGACGCGTATAGAAAAATAATTATTGAATGTTTCTAAGAATCGGTTGGCAACGAGGTCCGCCGGTGAAACGTCACTCTTGTCTCGAAGCTGTCCTACATGAGAACATGATTAGTCGCCTCTCTAGAACCATCCATATGCTAATATAGCGACACTATTTTGCATCACAACGTTTATGCAGATTATGAACAAAGAGGTAGAAGTGTTCATTGAACTTTATATAATTAAATAAGTATTAACTTCAATACAAAATTTTTCGTGCGGCTAGCTGGAGCAAAAAGTAACAAAAATTATCATCGCTTTACTGTTACCTTACAGATAACGTTATAAAATTTAAAGCACTTTATACTATTCTAATCAGATGTAAAGACGCAAAGCATGCTTATTGTAGAGAAAAAAGCTTAACGGTGAATTAGTTAATGGCTATTTCGTGAGTGGTTAGAAATAAGAAATTAGAAAACGCTATCAACCCTATCAATCTCTTGCGGTGTTGAGAAAAAGTATGACAAATTGCAATTATAACGTAGTGCGTTCACGGATTTGGCCAAACGAATATATATAGTATATTCACGGTTCCAAACCATGTTGCGATAAACATCTCACATTGCGTTTTGACTGCCAAGTCTCAACCGGACTCCTACCGCAGAATAAGCACTTCGTCTGCCAATCGTAATGCCCATTGATGACATCGTGCCGTAAATTGTTATGAGGCGTTACGTGTTTGTTTGCAGCTCTATTAGCGGTAGCCGCGGCGACAATCGAAATGTCTATTCGGACATTATACAATTAAGTAAATGTTGCACAACACGCTTGTGATCTGGCGACTCTTGCTGCCCGAAATAAAATGTAGAATTTTAAAGCTTTTAATAGTTACTGGAATGGACGCCGTTTTGGAACGCATATCAAACATTTTTTACAAGAACCTGCGCAAACTGTGTCGTACAAAACCATTCTACCGTGTAGCAAAATTCTTAGAAAAAATGGAAACGAAAACACGAAAAAGTTCATGAAAGCGGTGTCGTGTCGTCCCCATTGTATTGAACGGCTCGTCCGGAAAAGACTATCAATTTTCGAACCGTGAAAACGACGATTTGGCAGACGCCGCGGAGTCTGCGCCAGAGCACTTTCTCTGCGCAGACGCAGATCGACGCACCGCGCCATAGTCCTTCAGGCGAGCGCCAGTGCCGCCCGCCCGCGTGCTCGCTGCATCCACACTTCCGGAAATTTAAATATATTTCTTTTACGATCTGATATATTCGCTCAGTCGATTCGCTCGTACAGACATCGATGGATAGATGCATAACTATTACGGATTACTATACACGCGGCATGAAAATTACATATTCTACTGTTCGAATCGATCGGCGGCGATCGCCTTGCGCGGAATTTTGGATTTTTTCGAATGACACAAAATTAGTTGTCGGTGTCCACGATTAAAATAAATCGCAAAGTTCGCCGGTTCAGTGATTTAATATAACAAAGTGTAAAGGTATTTGTAGTTGTGGAAACAATTGCATTATCACGCGTTCGCTGATGCCAAGCGCTGACAATGACCAAGAAGTGTCGCGTTCGGTTTTGACGCGGATGGACTCCAGCCAAGCCATGACGCTGTGGTACACTGATATATTGGTGAGATTTTAAATGCCGTGTATTATTTGTGCGGTCATTATTGTCAAACTAGTTTTTGAACCTGTAAATAAAACGAGGGAATATAAATAGCGAACGTTAATTTTTTGGGCGGCTTTACTCGTGGCCACACCTCGTGGCTTTTGTTTCGAAAGTGATCTCAACGGAGTAGGTATTATTGTTGATTACAGTGTTTGCACAGGTAATAGCGGATGAATTTTATAATATCGTGACACAACTCTATTGTTCGTTGAAATAATAATGTAGTCTGTGATGTTCGAATAAAGACTTGCCGCTAAGAACTGAACAATTTAAGTGGAATAAAGATTCGATTAAAAACTGTGGAGTGAACCGAATATAACATAATGCGTCTTCAATCAATGGCAACTGTAAGTTTAATTGTTTTAACCGTGTGGCGTTGCGCTTCTAATCCTAAACCTATATTCCTAACTTCTGATAAAAGAATCATAAAAATTAAGGTTTGGCTTACACAAAAAACCTAACAGCCACATTAAAGAAATATTCATAAAATAATAATTTATATATAAACATTGTATCTAATGCTACCTTTTCTCAGTTTGAAAAATTAGATTTTTGTAGCATAACTTTCATTAATTAAATGAAGTTTCTAACCCAAGCATCTAATAATATTGCATTTAAACGAAATTCCATTTCAACTATCACTTTTCAATTAGTGCAATTAATATCTAGACGTTATCCAGTTATTAGTTGTAAGAGTGACGCACGATGCGATACGCGGGCGTCATAACACAACACATCTCACTTTACGATCATTGGAAGGCATAGGCAATTGACCCACAAGTGATGGGTTATTATCGGCCGACGGCGAAGGCTTCAATACCACCTAGATATTTATCGGGTCAATCGCTTTGCAGGTGCTATTCAATTTTTTTTACACTTTCTATATAATTATTGTGTTCGCAAGGCGGTATTTGCTAAGCGTGGCAGTTTTACGAAACTGACATGTTTAGCAAATACAAAACGTTGCATTGTACGAAAATCTTTTATGTTGGACGTTTCGTCGCCTAAAGTTTATGACGAAACTATTTTTCTTTTTCTTGTAATCGCAATTTTTATCGCAGTAAAAATAGATTCTACCTGGTTGGTACTAAGATTATAAAAAGAGCTGAAAGATAAGCAAATCATCTGGACACTGAAATAGATAATCTTAGACCTTTGAAGATATTTACTCTGCAAATATCGCAAACATACGAATAGGTCAAGACCGGAACGTATTGTGCGACGACAAACTCTTTTTACACATATTCGGCGCGGTACACGAGGAAAGTGTGTCAGATGCAATAAATCGCCGATTCTTATCGGTGACCGGTAATTTTCGAGACTATTGAAAGCATGACTGTTTTCTCACATAATCAAAACGACCGGCCCGAGATGGTATCGCCTCTCGAAATGTTAATAACGCGTGGCGTGCGCGCGTGCAACGAATGTGATTATTTTTTTCTATTCCACGATATTGGAGTCTTGTTCGCAAATCACTGTGATTGAATAGTGACGTGATATACTCCAATTGGATGAGAATTGGAGTGTTAAAAGACGAAAGATGGAAAGGATTGTCAATTTATTAAATGTTATGTCTCATCATCATCATCATCACCCCAATTTTTGTCTCACTGCTGGGCATGGGTCTCCTACGAAGATGAGAAGGGTACAAGCCATAGCCCACCACACTGGCCAACGCTACAGATTGGCGCACTTCACATGTTCTCAAGAAGATTAAATAAATAATTATTTATTTATTTATTTATTTAAAGGTTTATTCGCTACTCACTCATAGCCCCACAGTAGGACTCCCTGTGTCGTGGGTGCCATGGACACACACAGAAACGAGAACACAAACACCCAGACCTAGAACAGAAATCTAAATTCATCATCCAAATTTCTGCCTCGCTGGGAATCCATGACCCTTTGAATGGCACTCCGGCATGCTAACCGTTACGCCATACGGATCGTCAAATTCATTCATTTCATAATGACCTTGAATGTTGGTAGGCATATGAACCCGAAGAAGCTATGCGGTGTTCGATGCAGTTAGCTGTTTTACTTTCCACTTGTCCAGTCGTTAGTAAGGTCACGAACAGATAAGTCGTGTCGGGTTTAATGTGTGTTTTAAGTTACACAACGTTAATATGAAGACTTTTATTATTATATCGCTTTTTGGTAAGTTTTCATATCTGTATACCTAAATATCAGCGGTAATAGCACATTGGGTTTTGTTCCGACTCAACCATGGGTAAGTCCGGGTTCAAACCTCAGCGTGCACCTCTAATCGTTTGTAGTTATGTGCATATCGGTATCTAAATGTCACTTGCTTTGCTGTGAAGGAAATGTCGTGAGGAAACCTGCACGCCTAAACAGTCTCCAGAATGTGCTTGAATTCATATTAGGTATGTTAGTGGGAACCAATAGGTTGAGGTTGATAATGATGATGACTACCTATGTGTCATACCTACCTACCCATCTTATTTTTTCTTTCTTTCTTTCTTATCAAAGACACATAGCTCGTGTGCATGATTGTGCATCGCCACCGATCTACAAAGTTAAACATAGCCGACCGGATCGAGAGAAATTTTTTAAATATTCTTTAACTATATATTTGGAAGGTGCATTTTTCCACATGGGCGCTACATATTATCATCGTTTTTCACTCATAATGCACAAAAATGTCGCGGGCGATAGTCTAGGCTAATAATAATAAATAATTTGGTTTTCGCTTATGAATCTAGTCTACGTGGATGTACTTGTCGATACGCATGTGAATACCATTTGAATTCGGTAACTAAGGAGTAGGTTTATTTTTTATATCTTTGCGCGCGTTTTTCCTTATTATGTCGTCAACATTCGTGTGAATTCGTGGTGTTTTGTTACCCTATTTCGTTAGATCTGTTATTAGAATCGTTAGAACGATAAACAAGTAGGTAACGGGTTTTTTGTGATAACCGTTTTAATGTTACCTACAGTTAAACAAAACGTATTTTTACCTAATCGTTGGTAACGTATTTTTGTATTAGGGAAGATTAGAGCATGAACAGGGAAGTACATATTATATTATAGTAAGACTTATTTAGACCTGTACTCCCTAAGTCCCTCGCCGGCCACCAAGTCCACACTCTCAGATCCCCAATGGAACATACCAGTGCCGCCCTTGCAACTAACTACCCACCCATAAGGCGCCTCACGAAGGGAGCAGCTCCCTGCCCCCGCTCCCCAACCCGCTAAACAAGGAAGCTCCCTGGAGTCTTTAAACATTCCAAATCCCAACGCCAACACACCATCCCTCCCACCGAGTGCCCGTGACTTCAAGTTCACTTTGTTGCTCAGAAATACACGCAAAAATACGCCCTCGAGGTATTTTCCATTACTCAATAACTATGATGAGTAAATAAGCTGTCATTTATTGAAAAGAACACCACCACCACAGAAATGGGTGGATCTGTAGTAATGCCGTGGTAAAACTGTACAAGTGCAGTAAGAAATTAATGATATTTTTGTGTCATTAAAATCGCAACGCTTATAAAGCCGTCAAGCGTCACGGGGGTACAAACCCCCGTCCGGACTGCGCCATATTCCTTCGATCAACAAACCATCATCTACCTAGAACAATATCTATCCGTATAATGTTCCAGTGATACCAATGGGTCTATTCTCGCAACTTAGGGAGGTATGAACAATACTTCACCGATGTACTCCAATGTGCGGATTTGTGTCTTAAACAATAACAATAATAATAAACAAACAGATCCTGCGCCTTCTGAACCCAGCTGTTTCCTGGAGGCCACACTATTGGAAGTGCGTTTCCGAGACTATTTCCGAAGCGTGTTCGCTATTCGAAAACTGTTACCCGTAAGTGATGGTCAGTATTGCATATGAATGCGGAGTTTTATTTTTATTTCAGCAGCGACAATGAGCTACGACTTGCCCACATTTAAGGATTACAAAAGGACTGCGATGGGAGACTCCGTGGATAGAGCGTCCATGAAGATTTTGAAGGTTTGACATATTTTTTCAATTTTTTTATATTATCTAGCAGTTTTAATAAGTTGTGTTGTAATTTTGATTGGCTGAGAGTACCACGAAAGAAAAAAGTTATTTTCAGGAGGGTTAAAAGACGAACGTCCGGAGCACCAAGGCGACCGGTTTGTTCCAAAAGTAAAGTTTTTTCTGTACTTCAACTATTGGAATTGCCACGACTTGTTAGTTGCCGGTATTCCGGGAGCTTTACTGGTGGCCATATGTTGCGTGCGGCGTAACGAGGCGATTTAGATAGTAACACTGGCCTCTCCTTTTCTATTTTACTATGCAACATAGCAATAAGTATTACATTAGGAATTAATATTATTACACAAGAAATAATACTCATGGGAAATATCCCGTGAATACATCACGATGGGAGTTTTATCGAGTTCCCGATATTTCAGTGGTCGTATGAAGAAAACAGTGTTTTAGCAATAAGTATTTCACAAACATTTCATCATTTTACTGTGGTCATTTTGGTCTAGGAAACATTCGAAGGCGCCGAAGACAAAAATGTGATAACCTCTCCTCTGGGCGCCCTCACGCTGCTCTCGATGTTCTCTGCTGGTACCGAGGGTCAGAGCAGGGCGGAGATCATGCAGCTGTTGAACTCCACAGATTATAAACAGGTAATGCCCGTGTGATTAGACCTATAGCGATAAAACGACAGTATATGCAACTACCAAAAAATAACAGCATCGTCCATCGTCGAACAGCAGCAAGTCCAAATACTTATATAGTTTTTGGCTTCAGTATAACGGTGTCAAATATTGTTTATTCAATTTGATTTACATACACATAGATTTATCTACATTTCTAATTCAGTCTCAATTTAATTTACGATTCTCAATCATTCCAGCTTGAAGAGTCCTACAGTCACTTGACAGAACGATTCAGTGCAATGGACCCCAGCTATTTGGTACTCGCCAACAAGATGTACGTGTCTGACCAGTATACCCTGAACGATCAGTTCTCTAACGTCGCCAGCCGCTCGTACAAGAGCGAAGTGGAGTCAGTTGACTTCGCACAGACGCAGCCTACAGTAGATCGCATCAATCAATGGGTAACAAACTTAATTAGGAAAATCGCTACATTAATTAATGATGTCATTAGTGAGATATCGTAATTAAAAATACCATTAACGGGTCGATCAATGTTAAAATTTCTACGTTTTATCGCAGAATTGCGAGACTCCTAGAGGAAAAATATTATTTTAATTTGATATTTCATTGACAGTTCTGGCATTCTTGACTAGTAGAGTTATGCCTAGGTACACATAACTATACTAACTACTTAACTTTTATATCCTCGAGTGAATAGACAACTTATAGGCAAGTGTGCTACATCGTTCAGTCTTGGACATAGACTGTATCTCCCTTATCAGCAAGTGATATTTCAGTCCTGTACAAGCTTATATAATATAATAAAAAATCCACTTCTTAATGCCTACGAATCTAAGCAGACCATGTGACTTATGTTAATCGGGTCTCTGCTCACAGTAATGTAATAAACGCTCTATTCAAGCTTTCTGAAGACTTTGACATGCCATCTGCCAGAGACGACCGTACCAGGTAGATGGACGTCCGACTCTCAACTCTTATTTTCACTATTAGTGCTGCTGGTGGAAACTATGCTGTTGGAGCCTAAGTAATATTATAAGTGATACAGTTGTATTTTACAGGCTAACGAAAAAACTCGGGGCCACATAAGATCTCCGGTAGACGAAAAGACGATCGATCCATCCACAGCCGTAGCTTTGTTCAATGTCATATTCTTCCAGGTAATGTACAATTTATAGTAATGTAGTCAAGTCAAAGTAAAATCCTTTACTTTCCACTTCAATGAGTGTTTACTTTTTAAATTAAAACAAAGAGGAAACCTACATGCTTAAAAATTCTCCAGAATGTCCTTGAGGGCATGTGAAGTCCGCCAATCCGCTCACTTCGCATGCGTGGTAGATTATTGCCTGTGCCCTACTCATCTTTGAAAGAGACCCGTGCCCAGCAGTGAGACAAAGAATGGCATGGCAAGAAGGGTTGATGGCATGCGGCCCAACTGACCGTAAGGTTTCACCTAATATTATATGTTCTCTAGCTGTAGGTTAACTACAGTTACCAAAGCAGTGGATGTCACCATCGCTTATGGACACGTAAGTTTGAATTTCAAAGAAGTTATGCCATATTCAATCTACATTCCTTATCTTCAGTCCTATCTAGATACGGGTGGATACCCGTGGAGGTTTTATGCATGTGTGGAGTCTCATTACGGCTAAATGTAACCTAAGAAACGGCGCATCTCTTTAAGAAATATCAAAGATCTCTAAAGTTTCTTGAAGATGTTTTCATTCCACTTGCTTTAAATAAATTTATAATCTTATAGAAAGCAGTTATTATCCAGAACTTGCCTATTTACTTTCAGGGACACTGGCATATTCCTTTCAAAGCTGAGGAGACGGAAGAGAAGGACTTTTACGTAGACCAGTCAACGACCGTCAAGAAACCTATGATGAAGTTTCTCAATTCCATGCTCTACCATGAAGATCCAGAAATCGGAGCCAGGGTGAGTTCTGAGAAAATATCATCCCAAAATTCTAACATATTCTAGATTCTAAAATTGAGAGACAAATTTCTATGTGTGCTCTCTGACACTCTTTCTCTTCTGTTAGTCTTTCAAGAATAGTACAGGCAGATTGTAAATAATCACACCGTGATTTAGGACAGAATCATTTACATACTGCAATTATTTCTATCGCCGTTTGCGGTCAATCGTTACGTTAATAAATAAAAATGTGTTGTTAAAAGATTTTTCTGCCGCAAAAACTTTTATTAATAACTATTTATGTATCGATCTATCACATTTAAGTTTAATTAAGCGTTAAATTACTTTAACCTTTGAAACTAATCGACTTATATCTGACATTTATTTTCAGATGGTGGAGCTACCCTACAAAGAAAATGGCTTCCGCATGGTAGTTGTCTTGCCCGATAAGAAGGATGGCCTTCAACAAGTGGTGGAGAAACTGGCGCAACGTGGCTTATTGGACGACGTCTTCCAACTCCGCCCTGCAGGACGGAAGGTCCAGTTCGAGATGCCCAAGTTCGAAATCAAAAACAGCCTGGACCTTGCTACCATTCTTCCGAAGGTGATCGTCGGTTCTGCTTGTATAAAATCTAAGATCCAAGTTTCTACGCTCAGTCGGAAATCTTATTACTGTCCTTCAGTTGTCCTGACACAAGAACCAATTCCTATTGGTCCATATTAATCCAAAAAAGCGAAAGAACGGTGTCGATATTTTTAAGTTCAATTAAGTGAATATACCTTCTCGCTGCAGGTTATCTTTTAACAAGAAAATATCTTAGAAATATCACAGTTAAAAGAGTGCTGTGTTATCAGCCTGTTAACTTAAGAGAGAACATTGAAAAACTGAAAAATTCGATCCTTGCGGTTCCAGGTGGGAGTTTCTGGTATCTTTTCGGAAGGCGCTAACGGTGTGGTGCGCGAGACTGCTGTGAGGGTGTCGAAGGCGTTCCAGGAGGCCTTCGTGAAGGTCGATGAGGAAGGTGCCACTGCCGGAGCCTTCACTGGTAACTGTCGTTTATCACTGCGTATTCTTTTTGTTACGTCTTTTGCTACTATTGCACACCAAGATGAAGTGATGGCGCTTGAAATATAAGTCGATAAGGCTGAAAAAAGGGTTGAGGCCAAGGCTGAACGATTAAACATAGGACCCAAGTGATCATTGCCGCTAAAAGTTTATACGAGGCTAAACATAATTGTCCAAGATTCGGGATGGAAACAAAGGGAACACACTCCATTTCAGCGTTTATTTCTACAGTTAAACATTGCAGTCCTTTATTTCTTGTATCTGAAAGACATGATTGTTTGTGCTCAGGAGTGACGTGACTGACCAAGCATTCTTGAGTTTACTGGTTATATCGACAGCATATTGTATACTTCTGAATGTTTCTTTGCTGCTTTTACATTAAAAACTATGCCGTATATGCCGGACTGCCATTCGAAACGATTCCCAGCGAGGCATAAATTTAAACGACGAGTTTACATTTATGTTCTCGGTCGGGTGTTTGTGATCTTGTTTCTGTGTGTGTCACAGAGTGTATAAGTGTATTTATTAAAAAAAATGTTCATAACAATGGTATCACAGTCTCACAGTCAATATACCTATTGTTTTTACAGCGTTTTCCTTAAATGACATATGTGTTTGTGTTAGAATTTCCCAGTTATTTCCTTTATATAATTTGTCTTTAACTTCAGGTTACATCTTGGTGCCCCTGTCGTTTCACTACAAGCCCCCTCCGCCTCTGCAGTTCAAGGTGGACCACCCCTTCTTGTTCGCCATCTTGCACGAGGACATCATTCTCTTCACTGGAACCTACAGTCACTAGCTACGTAATAAGGACTATATAAATAACATTGTTATTGTATCGTCAATATATTATTTTTAAAGTAACCGACTTTTATTCACTAACGCTCTATTCATTGACAATAGTTCTGCCGTTTGAACACAGAATCAATCTAGGTTGTAGCAAAACATAACGGAACAAGTAGGTACTTACTATTCCATTGTATATGTTTGTTTTCAAAAAGCAGTGATAGCTTAGTTGGGTTATACTGGACTCAATTTTAATAAGCCCGGGATCAATCCCCAGCACCTTAAATTTTTCAAAGTAATGTGCATATTTGTTGTTAACTATCACTTGCTTTGCTATTAAGAAAAAACATCGTGGGGAAACCTGCGTACCCAAAAGTTCTCCAGAATGTTCTTGAGGGTATATGAAGTCTGCCAATCCGTACTTGGCCAGCGTGGTGGACTATGACCTGCACCATTCTCATCTTCGAAGACCCATGCCCAGCAGTGGGACACAGAATGGGCTGATGATATGTTTGTTTGTAGGTTCCCTAAATAAAGAAGAGGATTTCATTTGATGAACGATCTCATTTTTGAATATTACTTATGTACATTATACGTACCTACATATATATGTAATAAGAACGGCAAATAGATAATGCACTGCGATAACATGGAAACTGCCTGTCACCGTGTTTGTCTCAATAATGCCCGCGTGACGTCACAGGCAAAATAATCACGAAATATTTACCTAACCATCATCAAAACTTTAAACAA
>DWKU01000004.1:0-11889 GCA_018250055.1 Mimia cf. chiapaensis NVG-14107D03 | reverse complement strand
TAAACAATCGAAGGAGTAACACGTATTTCATTTTCTTGAATAATCACAAACAAACGTGAACCTTATCTACATAAACATATGGTCCAATACGAGCCGGATACCAACGCAAGTGACCGGCCGGCCGAGAACAAAAGAAGCGATAAGGCGGCCGGGCGAGCGAACTATTGTGTCGTGTTTATGCAAGTTTAAAATAAGCTAATGAATTGCGTTTTATAACTTCGTTAACATTGACTATTTTATTGAGATTACAATGGCTGAGGAAGTACTGGAATCAGTGAATGTAGTGGAACAAATAGCGAAGGTTTTGAAAAACACTCAGGTGAATTTTAAAAAGTGTCCGAAGTCAAGATTAACGCAAAATTACGTCGCAAGTCGTCTTAAATGTGTGGAAGATCATTGGGAAAAGTATAAAGAGGCGTACGAGATAATAATACGCAATACGTCGACTGGAAAAAAGACTGAAATACCTTACGTTGACAATAATGAATATTACGAACATGAAGAATTATACATCAGTTTAAAATCGGATATTATGGACTTGCTGGGATCTGACCACGGAAATACCACTTCATCAACACATAGTACTACTAAGGAAACCCGTGTGATGTTACCTAAAATACAAATACCGACATTCAGTGGACAGTACGAAGAGTGGATGTCCTTCCATGACCTTTTTACCGCACTTGTACACACGAACAAATCCCTTAGTAATGCACAGAAATTACATTACTTGAAAACTAGTCTTTCTGGAGAAGCTGAAGCAAAGTTAAAACATATCAAGGTGACCGACTGTAATTATGAAAAGGCTTGGGAAATATTGAAATTAAGGTACGGAAACAAGCGCATCAATATCAATGCTGTTATGAAAAGGTTCTTTTCGCAAAAGAAGATGTCATCCAATACGTCAAGTAATATAAAAAGTTTACTGGACACAAGTTTCGAATGTTTACATCAACTCAATAGCATGGATGTGAATACCGAAAATTGGGATACAATAATAATATTTGTGATGGTGCAAAAATTAGATTGTGATACTCATAAAGAGTGGGAAAATTACGTAAGTAATGTTAAAGAGCCAGATACACTACCGACACTTGAATCTTTTAGAAAATTTCTAGAAACTCGTTTTCGTACTTTGGAATTAACGGAACCAATCAAATCAAAACCAACTTCAACTACCTTTCGCGAAAAAACATTTCACGTCACTACACACGAAAATAACAAGGTAATATGCAAAATGTGTAACGAAAATCATTCAATAAGCCATTGTAAAACATTTGGAAAGTACACACCAACAGAACGAAGTGAATTTATCAAAACAAAGAACTTGTGCTTCAACTGCCTCGCATCGGGACACTCTGTGAGGTTTTGTCGCATACCAACATCTTGTCGATTGTGCAGAAGACGTCATCACACTCTACTTCATGAAACAACAGAACAGAATACAACTATTTCGGGCGACACCAAGAGAGTAAACAAAGAACAACCCGGAGTGGCACTACATACAAATGTGGAGAAGATTGAAGAAGAAGAAGATATAACAATGGTGGCGTCACATATTGCATCGAAACAAAGTACAGCTTTGCTTGCTACGGCAATTGTTCAAGTTAGAAGTGAAGATAACTACAACGTTACATTACGCGCTCTGATCGACCAAGGCTCACAAGCGAGCTTCATCAGTGAACGGGCCGCCCAACTGATCAAATCCAAGCGGTATCCAATCAAAGGTACGGTTGTCGGTGTGGGATCAACTATAGAAGACATAAAACAAGTTGTTCAGATCAACTTAGAATCGACTTCTGGAAATTACAACCTGGATGTCAGAACATATATCATACCAAAACAACTGACTACTAAAATACCATCGCGTAAAATCAAAACATGCAACTGGCCTCACATAAACGGTCTAACATTAGCTGACCCGAATTACTACAGACCTGGTTCAATTGACTTACTGCTCGGCGTGGAAGTGTATGCCCAGATAATACAGAACGAGATAGTTAAGGGTCCGCCAGGTGCTCCCTGTGCACATAAAACAACACTTGGCTGGATTCTATTTGGCGAAGTCGACGATACATCACAACAACAAGAATCAGTTCTCGTCATGCATCACCAAGTGGTAGTAGAGGATTTCTTGAAAACTCTTTGGGAAGTTGAACAAAGCACAACAAGAAAACAAACTAGAGAAGAACAACAATGCGAGACATTTTACGAAGAAAATTACAAAAGAGATAGTAGCGGGAGATACATAGTTAGACTTCCATTCCGAAACAACGAACCTGTAACTCCGAGTGGAAACAGCAGAGAAATAGCAATGAAAAGATTGATACAACAAGAAAAGAGACTACAACAAACACCACAGCTAAGAAAAGAATATGACGAAGTACTAAAGGAATATTTAATAATGGGACATATGGTACCAATTTTAGAAGATGATATAAACAAACCTTCTGTTTATCTACCACATCATGCAGTCATAAGAACAGACAAAGAAACTACCAAAACCAGAGTCGTGTTTGACGCATCATGCAAATACAACAACGGAGTTTCTTTAAACGACGAACTTCTTACTGGACCTGTACTACAAGAAGACATGAGAAGTATCCTGATGAGGTGGCGCATGCATAAAGTATGCTTCGCAAGTGACATAATAAAGATGTACCGGATGATCCTACTGGATGAACGAGATAGTGATTACCACAGAATACTCTGGCGTAACAATCCCACAGAAGACGTAAAAGATTACAGCTTGCGGACAGTCACATTCGGAACAGCATCTGCGCCATACCTTGCTATAAAAACACTCATGAAACTCGCAGATGATGAAGGCAAACCTTATCCAGAAGCCGCTAAAATTATACGGGAAGATTTCTACGTAGACGATTTGACATCAGGCAGCGACACCACAGAAAAGGCAATTGAAATAAGTAAACAAATAATTACAATACTGAAAAAGGGCGGATTCGAACTACAAAAATGGGCATCCAATGACACAAAGTTTCTTAAATCTATAGACGCTACTAAAGTTACAACAAAGGCTAGTCTAGACATTAAATTAGACGGCGTTATAAAGGCATTAGGATTGTCCTGGAATCTTGGAGAAGATGAATTTCAATATCAGCTACGCTTGGAATCTGCAACGACCATTACAAAAAGAACAGTTCTATCCGACTTACAAAAATTATTCGACCCGCTAGGATGGATAGCGCCTGCTATAGTAACTGCAAAAATGTTTGTACAGAAGTTATGGCTAGAAGGTATTGGATGGGATGAGGAGATAGGTGAAAGAATGGAAGAAGAATGGAAATTAATTAGAAAGGACTTGGAAAATGTTAACAAAATACAAATAAAACGCTGGATAGACACTATAAGTACTGAAAGACAACAAATCACATTACATGGTTTCTGCGATGCATCGGAAAGAGCTTACGCCGCTGTAGTATACTGTCGTGTAAAAAGAAATAATGGAGAAATAAAAACTCACCTGGTAGCCGCTAGAACGAAGGTAGCTCCTGTGAAAACCATTTCGCTGCCACGATTAGAACTGAGTGGAGCAGTGCTATTATCAAAACTACTACATCAGGCTAGACAAGCTATGAGAATAGAAAATCACAATGTATATGCCTGGACTGACTCCTCAATAGTATTAGCTTGGCTTCTAGGAGAACCCAATCGCTGGAAATCATTTGTTGCAAACAGGGTTGTGGAGATACTGGAACAAACAAACAACAGTCAATGGTTCCACGTACAATCATGTCATAACCCAGCTGACATAGCATCAAGAGGATTACCAATATCAGAATTATGTCACAAGCCACTGTGGTGGACCGGGCCCTATTGGCTTACTAATGAACCTATTGAATTCACCCGACCTGCAACACTAGCCACAGATATAGAAAAGAAGAAAACGATACTTTCCCACGCTCAGGTAACTGAAAGTGAAGAGAAAGTTATCAACTTCGAAAATTACGATTCGCTTACTGAATTATTGAAAGTAATAGTTTATTGTAAAAAGTTTCTCAATATAAAGAAGGATCCGAAACGACTTGATTATGGTATTACAACGGATGAAATGCTGAAGGCATTAGATGTTTGCATAAAACAAGTACAGGAAGAGGAATTCACAGAAGATATAAGAAGATTAAAAGGAAAACAGACAGTAAAGAAAACAAGTATATTGAAATCGTTGAACCCATTCGTCGATGAGAGTGGTATACTGAGGGTGGGCGGCAGGCTACGACACGCAGACGCTAACGAGAATCTGAAACATCCAATAATATTAGGCAAAAGAAACCGTTTAATACCTCTGCTATTGGCTGATGCTCACCTGAAAACAATACATGGTGGAATTAGACTAATGACCACTTACCTGATGAGTAGATACTGGATCGTCGGCTGCAAGAGTATGGTCAAGAAACACGTTAAAAGATGTCTTACCTGTGCACGACAGCGAACAGTTAGTAATAAACAAATAATGGGTGACTTACCTGAATCTCGAGTTACCCCTTCGCGTCCATTTTCTCGTTGTGGAATTGACTTCGCTGGTCCAGTGCTGGTCCTGAAATCTAGAGGGAGAGGAAGTAAAACAAGCAAGGCATATATTTGTATATTTGTTTGCATGGCCGTGAAAGCCATTCATTTAGAACTGGTTGGTGACCTGACATCTGCTTCGTTTATTGCCGCATTCAGACGTTTTGTCGCTCGAAGAGGAAGATGTAATGAAGTTTGGAGCGACAATGGTACAAATTTCGTTGCAGCTAACAAAGAATTGTTTACCATGTGGAAGGAGGCACAACTAGACATCCCTGATCATGTATCGAATCAACTTGCAACAGATGGCACTCAGTGGCATTTTATCCCGCCACACAGTCCAAACTTTGGAGGGCTCTGGGAAGCTGGCGTGAAATCGGTAAAACAGCATCTAAGAAGAATACTTACGTCTAATCTAACCTTTGAAGAGTTTACAACCGTCCTCACGCAGATAGAAGCTTGTTTGAATTCACGCCCACTAACATCTATACCTACAAATGTGGATACAATAGATGACATACAAGTGATCACACCCGGACATTTTTTAATTGGAGAAGCATTGATTAATATCCCAGACAAAAGCTATGAATCAAAGAATATTAATCTATTAAATAGATGGCAGCATACACAAAGATTAGTTCAAGCATTCTGGAAACGTTGGCAAACTGAGTACTTGACTCAACTCAATCAACGACCTAAATGGCAAAAACGGACAGCAGAGTACGAGGTCGGCGATATAGTATTAGTACGAGGAGAAAACATGCCTCCTAGCAAGTGGCCACTCGCACGCATTATGGAGAAACACCCCGGCCACGATAGCGTCACACGAGTATACACAGTCCGGTGTAATAATAAAACAATGAAGAGATCAACATCTGCTTTGTGTGCATTACCTATTCACATCGAAGATTAAGTAATAATACTCACCTTTAAGTTTCGTTAGATATCGCTCATTAAATAGAGTTTATTAAATGTAAATGCCTGCACGTCATTATTTACTTAAGAAGCTGTAATTATCTATAAAAACATAGCCCTTTGTCATATTTTGTTTAGTTTATAACTTGTTTGTTTACTTGAACATTTTACTTAACTTGATTATTGGTTGTTATAATATTTTCTTATCTTTTATTTTTTTGATTATTTTACGGGCCCTTAAGGTCCCTTCGGTGGGCGGTATGTGCAGAGCATATATTATTCGTAATAATGTAATGACGCTTAGTGTCAAATAAACAATCGAAGGAGTAACACGTATTTCATTTTCTTGAATAATCACAAACAAACGTGAACCTTATCTACATAAACAAAGGAACACTGATAAAATAAGAATTATATTATTATAACTGCTTTTATTTTCAACAAACGTAGCTAAAAACTATTTCAATATTTAAAACTTATTCATTTAATTAAAATTTTTAAAGTTTAACCACTTTCAACTCAGTTCATCTGTTTGAGAGCTTCGATGCCACAAACAGACACACGCATACAAATGTTACATTTATGATACCCTTCGTTTGCGTCGGGGTTCCAAAGTGTAACGAATATACGAATGCAACGTATCTGTTGGATGTATCTATATAATGTATCTGTTGGAAATCTTTCCACCTTTTTACGCATCTTCAGTATAAGCTTAACAGTAAACGTGCATCTATTAATCTAAATCTCGGTAAAGAACAGACAGACAATGAAATCACTTGACGATCCAGAAGCCTCCCCACGCGACATTTAATAAATCCTTATCTCCCCTTGTCATGTGTAATGTGACCAAGAGTTTTACTGGATGTGGACTCTTTTTATTGAAAAAAGTAGCATACGAGCATGCAGGTCCTCTGTTAAATGGTCACTGCAATCTATGGATGCCACCGTCCAACAAGAGTGATCCTATATGAGGTTGTACGCAGATGTGTCGCTACTCCTAAGGACTAAGATGGTCGCCTCATGTATAAATGTGGCTGGCAACTTCCTTTCCACCAAAATACAGACAAACAACAATTTATGTTAGTGTTCTAAAAGCGTGGGGTGCTTTGTACGAAAATTTTAAACTAATTCTGTATTTCGGAATGAAATTATCAATTGTTGAATTGGACAATATCAATTGTTCATTAATAACAATTAATTTCATTGTATCAAACACCCGCAATATTAATTGTCGCCAATCATTTTATTTTTGTATTACTTTTTAGTTTTATTAACTACATATAAAAGCGTGGTTTCTAGTTTCCTAAACTATAATTTCTTAATTTCTACACACTACCACGCACCAACCAACAAACTGGCTGAAATACAGAGATGGTCGCGGTGGACTAACTCTGACGTTGACCTTGATGAGCCACGAACAATATCGTTCTCGGTGATCTGGCCGCTGACGGTGGCGATGAAGACTTATCGGCCTTAGTGTTTGTATCCTATAATATTTTAAGATAATATGGTTACCTTACAACATAAGAATATCGCATTACGTTAAGTCGCTCCGAATTCGTGAATTTGTCTAATATATTCCCTTCGCTTCTCAGCGCGTACTATTGTACATGTGTAAACTACAAACGATAAAACTACGAAAAGTAGGAGATGCCTATGTATAGAATTCAGTTTTGTTGGTATCATCGCTACATCTATTCTTCTTGTAAACCAAACTTTTTTGAAATAATATATTTCGCCTTTCAAGAATTCTACAATATATCTACATGTGATAGAGTTTCAAAATAACGAACTTACAAATTGTAGTAATCAAATGCAAATTGCACGT
Source organism: Mimia cf. chiapaensis NVG-14107D03 (assembly GCA_018250055.1). Classification (NCBI taxonomy): domain Eukaryota; kingdom Metazoa; phylum Arthropoda; class Insecta; order Lepidoptera; family Hesperiidae; genus Mimia; species Mimia cf. chiapaensis NVG-14107D03. The sequence continues at coordinate 4,616 of DWKU01000004.1, read as the reverse complement.
GAAGCTAATCATTATAGCGGCCACGCCTGCACACGATCTGACTATTTTGGAGTTCACAAGTAACAATGGACTTGCATACAACCTTATATAGGATCAGTTTGAGGTTTGATTTTATTATCCATAGGTTGCAGTGATCATCAATCGGCAGCATTAGCAAGCTCGTTTGCTACTTCTTTTCAATGAAAAAGAAAAAAAAGTGTAATGATGATTGGTAGATACATAAGTTATATATTAATATTTAATCCGCGCCGGATATTTTTCACACCGCAATTATTAAAACAATTGTTTTACCATTTTTATAACTGAACACTATTATCGACAATTCAGTAACTAGTATCAGTTTAGACACATTTTGAATACCAAATTATACCAATTAAATTACACGACAATTGAAAATTACCCTTTGAATTCATTCAGTTAAACGAATTTCGTTTAACCTTACTATTCGGGGCATAAAATACATAATCTCATAAAAGAGCTCCATAAAAATAAAAACCCTTTACTCTTAAGAGGATTTCAAAAACAAGCATTGATTGCTTTGAAAATCGTTCTAAACTCTAAACTCCAACAAAATTTTCTTAACAAGAAAACTATTTTCATGAAAATTGTAATAAATTTATAGCATCTATATTCTACTCTTCTGAGGAAAATTAACTTTATAAGCCTGTTTATTAGAGCGTTTATCGCGCGCAGAAAATGATACTTTAATACCATATTACCTCCGTTAATTCACCGGAAGTATTTCAGTGAACCTTTCATCCGCTTTGAGTTACTTAATTTGCTTATTAATTGCGGATAAACTATAACTTAAAATTCACAGTCAATCTATTTAGATTTATAATATTATAGAATATAAGACAGCTTTAACAGAATATTTGTTACTGTGGCTTCTGTCAGACCCAAAGAAGTTAACACAGTCAAAATTTTAAATTTATGCATTTTTTACGAATCACGGTTCGTTATGACATTTTTGTTAATATTACAACATAACGAAAAAGATTTAAAGATCATGAAATGCGATCTGCTACGGCGTAGCATCTGAGCATCTACGTGCTACGGTGCCATAACGCTACGGACTACGCTCGCTAGATCCTTCCCCTGGGGCCATAACCTCTTTCCAGGATTGCAATTTACGTTTCACAAAGAAATGACACTCGCGTGTTTATCAGAATTTTATTCGCATTCGAAATATTTCCGATAAAAATGATTCTATTTGCCGTCCTACTTCAGTTACTATATTGGATTTGACATCGCGACTTGTCTATTCTACGAGTATAAAGGTCGAAGAAAGTAGTCTAAATGGTTTTATTTGAATCTGAGAGGACAAATAATGCAAATAAGAACTGACAATACAACCAATATTGAAAACTATAAAATTATTTTGAGTTTTTGTTTTTTTTTTTAGTTTTTTTTTGTTTAACACGTTGCGGGACGTACGGCATATACCGTAGAGTTTGTAGATTTCAATAACGGCAGTACGGTAAACGCCGTAATTGTTAAAACGTTCTTAGACGTTGGTACGGCTTATGCAGTTAATTATTCTACCTAAATACTAACAGAGCGACTCATACTGTCGTATCATATCAGTCTCTATCTGCCTTAGATGCATTTTAACTCTTGAACAAACACATTGAAGGTATAAGTGTGTGTCTATTTTCTAGAGAGTTCTAGCACGCACACTACGGCAATGCCCGTGACGTTTATGTGGAACGAGTCGAGTAGTGTCACGCCACCTGCGATCGTGGGATGTTGTGTACGCCATTTTTCGTCGTCGTATTTGTGTAACAAAATTTAATTATTTACGGTAAGATTTTTACTGTTTTCTTTTATAAATTTATAAAATATTTACTGTTGATGTTGCTAGACTATAAAATATATTCGAATATTGTCTTTTATGAGTATAAATGAGTGTGTATATTTTGTTTTAGATGAGTCAAGACGAACGTATTATTCGGCTTCTGGAAGAGGTCTCAACACCTGAAACCAGTGAAAATGAGGACCCCTATGGTGATGACGGAGGAGAATTTGATTCAGACGAAGACTATCGTCCCTCAATTGCGTCAGAATCTTCCGAAGAAGAAATAACCTTTGGTGGAATCTCAACTCGTCAAGGACGTTATTCTTCGTCTAGTAATGAAAGCAATGCTGTGGTAAGTCCGTCCTTACAATCAGTTGGCATTGTAATTAATCCAAACATGCAGTCTCCAGTAGCAGAACAATATTTTTCCCAAAAAAACAGTAATGCTGTTCAAACTGAGAACTTAGATGTAAGCTTTCAGTCTTTGGAGGAGGAACAGCCAAATACTCTGGGGGCTAGCTACTTTCCATCGAATGATAACATGGACCTAAGCCGCGAGCTTCAAGAAGTGGAACAGTCTGTATCTCAAGGAGTTTGTGATAAGGTTTTACAACAGCTCCACGACGATGATGAGTGGTCTACAAGCACTAGACCAATTATTGATTTTAATTTTGACGGGTCTTCAACGGGACCTAAGTTTGATTTGAAACAAATTAAAACTCCACTGGATATGTTCAAACTGGTTTTTACAGAAAATCTTATTGATCAGATTATTCATTGTACCAATAATTATAGTATAAAGCTAACAAATCAAGACCGACCACATACAAGAAACAGCCGGAACTGTAAGTTTCGTCCTGTAGATCAGCAAGAGATCTTATCATTTTTAGGCATGTGTCTTCTGCAAGGACAATTGAAATTCCCTGTCAGACGGTCTTTTTTTTCCAATAACCCGCTGTATTACCATCCAGTTTTTCAATATATAACATCAGGTAGAAGATTTGAACAAATTTTAACATGCTTTTGTGTAGCGGATGATAAAGCAAAGGGAGAGCACAAAGTTCTGGATTTTATTAGATCTCTGAACCATAATTTCCAGTCCATCTATGGCCCTTCGAAAGAATTGTCGATTGATGAATCTCTAATTTTATTTCGGGGCAGAGTATACTTCCGGCAGTATATGAAAGGGAAAAAGGCAAAATATGGAATTAAATTCTATGTTCTCACTACGGCCGACGGATATGTTCTCGATATGATAATGTATCGTGGCAAAGATGATTCGGAGGCGGGAAAAAAAACACAAAATATTGTCTTGAAATTATTAGAACCCTATGTACTTAAAGGCCATCATGTTTTTATGGATAATTTCTACAATTCTGTCGAATTGTCACAAAAACTACTGGATTTGCAAACCCACTCTTGCGGAACACTGCGCAAGAATCGTAAGCTCAATCCCAGGGCACTAATGTATCAAAAAGTGAAAAAAGGAGAACATTACTGGTGGCGCAAAGGTCAAATATATGTATCGGTTTGGAAAGACAAAAGGCCGGTCCATATGATTTCTACACAGGATCATCCCAAGCTAATAGAAGTAGCAAATCGACATGGGAAAATGTCAACAAAACCCACTGAAGTTATTAATTACAACTCTTTTATGGGGGGGAGTAGATCGAGTCGATCAAATGATTTCCTACTATTCGTCTCCCCGTAAAAGCATCAGGTGGTATAAAAGAGTGATCTTTCATTGCCTCGACGTTGCTGTTTGGAATGCATTTTATTTGTACAAGAAATATGTGAAGAAGAATAGAAAATATAAATCAATTGAGTTTAGAGATAAGCTTATAAAGGAAATGTGTAATATCTCTGAAAATGTGAAGGGTTCCGATGTGGTGAGAAAGGATAGTATGTATAGTAGTCGAAGATTCAATAAACATATTGAGGAAGAATCTAATGTCGCGGCAATGAAAGGTCACTGGCCAATTATTATGCCTGTGGTATCTTCTGACGAGGGCAAAAGAAAATTCAAGTACCTGAATTGCAAAATGTGCACTAAACTGAAAAAAAGAAAGGAAACGAAGTACATTTGCAAAGGGTGTGCTCAAAGAACACCACTTTGTCCCGAGTGTTTCGAAGATTGGCACATTTTGTATTCCAATGAGTAAAGATATGATCTCTCTATATTTTCACTGAAAATGTTAAAAAGTAATTATAAAAGGTTAATTTGTATTTGTGATTAAGTCAATATTGTGATAAAAATAAATAATTATGTTGGTAGTTATTGCGTTTTATTTTATTTATCTATGCTACAGTTGTCGAGTATCATATTTTGTGCTAGTAAACCGTTCCAGGAAAATATGAAACTGACAAATAGATTACCTGTTTTAGAAGAAAAAAACAATATTTGATACAATCTGATATTACGGCATCACCAGTAGTGTCACTATACAAATATTATAGAAATATATAAGCTGACAGCACTGTAATAGCCGCATACGGGTATGACCGTAGTGCAATAGTAAGTATGTGAAACATACATTTGATATGACATTACGGCTATAGCCGGTTTACGGTAATTAGAGTACTGTCTACAAAGATCATACTTTAGTATTTGTATATGACGCTACTGATATTGCCGTAATAAAAAAATGTATGCATTATTTTACTGTCACACCATAACTATTGAAATGGTCAATACCGTCCCGCAACGTGTTAAAACATATTCTTTTTCTTTCCTTCTAAACAATTAAATATTTATTCCCCTATGTTCAATTTAATGTCAAGTAAATATTATTATATTATGCAAGTATTAAATGTTCCT
>DWKU01000003.1:0-13089 GCA_018250055.1 Mimia cf. chiapaensis NVG-14107D03 | reverse complement strand
TAACAATCAAGCGTGTTAAATACTTTTAGTGACTACTTTCTATATATTGACAACAATAAAATACGCCACTCACTCGTAGCCCCACACTACGATTGCCGGAGTCATGGATGTCATGAACATACACAGAAAAAGAACACAAACACGCAGACTTAGACCAGAAATCAAGTCATTTTTTAAATTGGGAATTCATTCCAGGTCCCCTTCGAGTGCCGTCAAGTGGAAATCCGGAGTGGCAACTATTGAGCTATACGGGTCGTCAATTTATTCTTGATGCCTTTCGTGCGAGATGTTTTAAATGTGTTCTCATCATACCATCCATGCCTTAAATGCTAAACTCAAATTTAATTATAATAGACAGATTAGAAAGTTCGGCAACAGAAAAAAAACAATGTAAATTTCAAATATGCCTATAAGAAGATGGGGGACAGTCTTCCAAAGTCAAGCTGTCTCGTGTTATTGCATCCAAAATTACTTCGAGAATTATATAGGTATGATGATTGCTTAAGTTAAATTAGATTTGATATAACTCTTACTGGGTACTTTTGATAATTTGATACCAACATGCGTTATGTTTTCAAAACATTATTTTCATTATTTATTTTAGTTCTGAATGTAACTTATTGATACACCTTCTTATATCGATGCGTCTTATATTCATTGTACGCGCGATAAGATTTGATTGTATATACCTAATATTTGACTGTATAATAATACAGCAAATTGAATAACGATAATAACCCCTATGCAGGTTTAACGATCACTGTTCACAGTAGTAGTATACAAGTAGTATCGTACAACTCGCACCATTAAGTACGATGAGTGGGTGGCGAAGTGGCGACGAGCGCAACGCTATGAAACCCTTGATTTCCAAAAAGAACGGTGTAGTAAAATTTTGACTTGTATGCATACACCGCTACATGTGGATGTTTCTATAGTGCACAGCTAGGGCGTCGTGTCAAAAAACTACAAGTGGTCCTTAGGTTACTGTGAGATTTTAATGTATCGTTACTGTTTTTATCCTTCCTTTTTTCCTCTTTACTATGAAAAGAAAATACGATAGTACCTACCTTAAATGCAAATCAATAGGTTTATTTAGTTATTCGTTCGCATTTTAAGAAATATTTCATCTATCTTTTGTTTTACATATATGACTAGTTCAAATAATGTTGTAAACAAAATAGATCAGAGGTCAGATATCCTACTGTCTAGTCTAACCGGAGATCTAGATGCAAGAGTCTAAATATGAATTAAGATTCCAAAATTCAAACTAGTTTGAAGCTACTGACATACCTATAATGCTAAACTTTACGAATAAAACAGGTTATTTTGCGACCTACGCTCTCCTAACTGTGATGATATAATTCATTGACGTGGGGTAAGCGGTACCCGAGCCTCTTTACTTAGATACAAGATTAAATCATTACGTCCGGAAAATTATACATTAGAAGCGTGTATGTAATTCTGTTAGATGAAAAAAATGTGCAAATTGAATACAACATTTATTGCAGCAGTTACCTACTGATGTGATTTTATGTAGGTACTAATCGTTACAAATATATGCTCCACCTGTATTTTGTATCTCGATAGGCTGATATCTAAAACTCACTTCGAAAGCGAACATTCTTGTTTGCCATTTGTCATTCGATCGAAGTAAAGGAAGTCACATTGTTAGAGATGACTCGAACAAGACATTATTGAAATACCTTACCGTTGTAGATAACTTTAATTTTGAGAGCTCGATGAACATTTATTCGAAAAATATTCGGAACAAATAAAAAAAAGTAAAAATAGAGCAAAATTATAGTCGTCTTAGTTGTTTCTAAAACATTTGGAATACACACGCATAGAAGTAGATGAAACGAAATTCTGAGAGAATAAGATGAATGAAGACTGTAATAGGACTTTTTATCAATAATAGGCATTTTTAGGTCTATTTATTTTGATATTGTTACCAATTTTAAAAGTTTAAAGTCACAGTCTCCGTGTTTTCTGTTTCAACAAATGACATGAGAGGCTTATGATAACACCTTTTATTAAGGCTTCAATTTACTCTCACACACGCCACAATATTCAACTGCTGGACATGGAATTCTCAGGAGGCGCGCTACTGAGCCTGGTCTTCGGCTCTCCGCATCTACCCGGCGCGGATCGGCGCACCACCTTGCAAGTGGGTCTCCACACTACGTCTACCTAAACGCGGTCCCACTCTAGGAGTCTACTCTTCGACAAATGTGACCCCTTGCCACTTCAGCTCATTTGCACTCTGAGCAATGTCGGTGTCCATAGCCCACAAGCGAATTTCTTTGTTGTGGATCTTTTCTCTAAGATAGCCCAAGCATAGCCCATCCCTTGCTGAGCGACTTTCAACTTGTGAACGAGTTCTACTGTCAGTATCACGTTTCTGGATCGTAGGTCATGACGGGCAGGACCCGCTAGTTGAAGGCTATGCGGTACCGACGACACGGAGACGTTACCGAGCTTCCCGAAAGCCGCCCTCTTCGGCACATACACATTTACTTACTCATAATAATATTATACTATCATGCATACGTAGAACTCTCTGACCAGGAGCAATATACATAGATACGCACTCAGTTTACGATGTTTATACTCTTGGTTCGCAGCAATAGACAGGCGCACACATAACTACAATGCTTAGTAGACAAGAGTGCAAAGGCTACGAAAATATTTCCTACCCACAAATATTTTTTCGTTTCTGTGTTTTTTTTTCTTAATTTCGCTTTTTTATTTCGAGTTTGAAATTATAATCATTGTAAACAAATTTATTCAAAAATCATATTTTATCTTATTCGTTTATATCTAATGGAAAATACGAAATCGAATGTAACAGCTACACCCATTGTTTATATTTGGTATAACGAGCTTCTCGACAGTTGTAAGTTCAAATTAGTTATTTTTAAACTGTGTTTTGAGCTACACTAAGGCGTGATCGTGTATAGCTAGTATTTGATAAAATATTTCGTTTGTGATGTTTCTATGTTGGGCAGGCTCAACTTGGTGCCAAAAAATAACCTGTTATGATGGCGTTATCTAAGGCAATCCGACCACTGCCAACTCCCAAAACTTAAGACGCTGTCGCTTAAGTTTATACTTTTGTTCTTATTTAATTTATTGCAAAAACATGCTGACTTTAGAATTGTAACTGTTTATATAAATTGTACTTTCAAGCCGTTAATATGATCAATTTAATATTTCTGTTACTCTAGCACGGGTTGGCCACCAACTCAAATTCCACTAATTGTCAGTGGAGCAACGTGGTGGAATATACCCCAATTCACGTTCACTTGAGGTAAGAAACCCGTATCCAGTAGAAGGAAATAGACAGGGCTGACCGAGGCTATACCTACCGAAAAACGCCAAAATATTTTTTGTCTCCGACTCCGAATTTTATCCCCAAAAAGCAGAAAAACCTTCTCTTCACTTTTACAACTACGCCACTAAAATCCTAAATATTCAAGATATACATTGTATAATATAGAGAGTCAATTATAATAAGGACATCTAGTTATGTAGTGTTTCTGGACTAATGGAACATTAAACTAACGGTAATTTTTCAAAAAAACTATTTCTTCTTCGTATTCCCAGCGCGCCGTGACATCTTTGCGACTTCCTATCCGGCATAATATCCATTACTTAGAAATTTCTTACAGATATGCATAACACATCTTTGTACCAGCCCAGGTGATAAATTATATGGTAGTTTCTTTTGCTCCTCTTTCGTACAACATACCTGGTAGTAAAAAGACACAGGCGCAAAACTCATAGTTTTTAAGATAAGTAGCGTAACGTGTCATATTTCACTGGTAAGTATTCGCTTTAGTTCATCGACAAACGTATCCAACCGCACAGCAGCTCGTGAAACATCAGACAGAACTGCAATCTTATGTGATACATACACCATAAACTTCAAAGTGAAACCTACCAATGAGACTTTCAGCACTGGGTGCCAGTGGCGTATCGTAACGGGGGCCGACCACCGGTGGCACTTTGTGAGGACGGCAATAGTTCATATTTTAACCAGGACGATACTAAATAATAGATTCTGGAGACGATCAATAGATGACAAATTATAGTAAATCATCTGTGATGTAAATTTCTTGCTGCTAATAATTGTAATTTTGCAAGACAACGAAACGTTTGATCAAGTCAAGGGCTTAGTGGTGAATCTTGTGACGCCTACTTAAGGGTGGTAAATTTTACCTACGCCCTTAGGGACCAGAATTCAGTCCCAATTTTAAGCAGGTGTCTTTATGCAATCTGAACGAGGTCAATTTTCAATCCACTTCACAATAGTAGGAAGTAACGTATCCACGTTACGTTCCCAGAATATTTTTTAAACCGACAGATATATAACCGACAGAAGAATACACACACAATACTACAGTAATTAAATCGGAGTAGCATTTTTTTCGAAAGCAGTGCCACATTTTAAAAGGAATATATTTATCAGGCTATCTGTAAATAAGAAGAATTATGTGAATGATCCAATTCGATATGTAAACGACTAGCTGTTACCCAGGACTTCGTACTCGTCGTCTTCATATAATCTAATACTAATACTTACATCCAAAGTGCTCTACAATTAACGAAATACCTACTCACATTACAATGTTTTGCGCGTCACCAATTGTAAAATGGTTGTATATGTCACTTTTGGCTGATACTCTTAGTCAAAACTACTTTTAACAGCTAGAAAATCAGTCAAGATCACTTTTAACTGCTTAGAATGAAAATTAGGTTAGGTTATCGGCAGTCTATGATTGCGGAGTGAAAGAAGCAGCTGACCCTACATAGGGCTGGGATTTGGACTGTTGAGATTGGATGGACAGGCGGCATGGGTCTTTGGCCTTCTGGTTGGTGCAGGTACTCTCCGTGCAAGGATGCTTTGGAAACTATCTATGCCAAATAGCTAGAAGATAACCGACAATTTCAGTCAAATCTACTTTTGCCCAGCCTGTTCTGTCGAAACTACTTTTGACAGATTGTTCCAGTTAAAAGTACTTTTGACTGGTTAAGAGTTCTGACTGCAACATATATACACATAAAGAAAGTTTCAGTACAATCAGATCAATGAAAGAGACAAACTTGGATTTAATATTATCTAGATTTATATCTAGAAGAGATTATATACAGCAATATTTTTAAAAATTTGTCCATCAAATTTATCTTATACACATCTTATACAATTACCGCATACACACATTTAATTAACACTTTTTCATGGCGGAAGCGCCGAGACCGCCGGAAATTAAAAATAAACTAGTTCAACGCTTCTTGACGTGAATAAATGGTAATGCCACTATAGTTTTACAGAGTTAAAATAAGATTATGTTTTACATTTGTAGGACGTGTAGATAAAACAGCATTTATTTACAGTCCAGTTACATTATTGTCGACTTGCACAAGTCTTTTACAAAAGCATATTTCAGTCCTATATATTCGAAATTAGTTATTTCTTTAGAGACAAAATTCTAGCTGCGTTAGGTACGCTTAACATAGTTAGTTGCTCCATAAATGCATAAGTGCACAATATTAGTTCCATGGCTATGAAACGATGGGTTCCATAATGGAACATCATATGGAACGGATAGTGTTAGGAAAAAGGAAATTTAAATATTTTTAATAGTATATATTAAACGAAACCTAATCATCGCTTAACAAAAATGTGGAGCTTTATATTTTAGATTGCACTTCGCCATTCTCATAACGAGAAACATTCTGTGTCCGGTCAGATTTTCCATTCATACAATATCAACTCTATTAAATTGTCCTTTGTTGCTTCAACACACGATATTGTCGTGGTAAAACGACCCCGTTGTTTGACTCCCACTCAATATTACCATTGTGTACTAGATTTGTTATTATTACTCATAAAATAAGGAGAGTTAATGGGATCCGCAAAGGTTCCGATTTCTGATACATTGTTACCCTGGAGATTACATGGGCGTGATGATTGCCAAACTTTGATTGAGCTTCGAGGCCACTCTTTGCCTGATTGTCTTGATTATAGGAGGTAATAATTGGCATATGAGAATTGTACTTTGTTAACAAAGTTCATTCAACAACACCTTGACCTTATAATCTTGTTGTTAATAAAATCTGTTCTATTAACTTACATACGATACCTGTGCTGTTTTTCGTTTGCTTATAATTACATCGATAAGATTAATAGTTACTGAGTAACTAGTATAATCAAGTTTCTTTCATAAAGAGCAATTAATAGTAAGATACTCGTAGAAGTGTTCAATCTTTTATATATGTAAAAACAAAGTCGCAAAATTGTGTTAAACAAATTCACATCATTTATAACCCAAGAACGGCTTTGCTGGACTTGTCTTCACCCAGAATAGCAAAATAACTATTAAACCATTTGAAAAATTAAAAACAAATATAAATGTTAGATAATTTGATGACGTTTGGTTTATTAGTTCACAACAGTTGTCATGGTGTCAACACACGTACGACAATTGAGATTATGACATTTACGCATGTGTAATTGTCATAATAGGAGTCAAAACAAAAAATATAGTATATAGTGAGTGCAACCCATTCAACAAATTGTTTAACAGAAAGCAGTGCAACAATGATACGTAAATCGTTTGGGTTACTTTCAATAAAGCAAATGCTGCTGCCACGTGAATTAGCTCCTTTTTGAACGTTTATTCCATTTCATTAATTTTAAATAAAAGGTTAATGTAAAACATTTAAAAATATATTAATAATATAAAAAGAAGCAGTGATAGCTTAGTTAGGATAGTACCGGACTCGAATTTGGTGGGTGCGGGTTCGGGATTGAACCGTAGCATGCACCTCTAATTTTTCGAAGTCACATACATATTAGTAGCTAATTATCACTTTCTTTGCGGTGAAGGAAATCATCGTGAGGAAATCTGTTTGCCTAACAGTTCTCCAGAATGTTCTTGAAAGCATGTGAAGTCCACAAATCTGCACTAGGCCAGCTTGGTGGACTATGGCCTGTGCCCTTCTCGTCTTCGAATGAGACCCATGCCTAGTAGTGGGACAAAAAGAATGGGTTGATGATGATGATGATGATGATGATAAAAAGTTAATAAATGTAGTGTAAGTTATGAACTAAGTTATCTTAGTTAATAACTTACACTACATTTATTTATTCTAAGGCGATACGAAGTTCGCCTGGTCAGCTAGTATTGTAATAACAGTAAAAATATATATAATTAGCAACAACAGAAATAACTACTAGCATACCCTATAAAAGGCGGCGATTTGCCAGGAAGCGATTATTCGCATTTTAACATTCGAACATAACGGTCGTGCGTGGAGTGACTTGTTTAAATATTAGTGTTTTTGTGAGATTATTGAGCAAACTTATTATAAAATCTTATTTCATTTATATTCGTGATTAAAGTTAGAAGCCCTTAAATTCATAAGTTTCATTTATATTAATAATTATTTTAAGCGGGTAGAATATTGTTTTTTTTTAATGTGATTTATTCCAATTTCCTTAATTCAGAAGTGGGATTCCTATTCAAAGCTCATCGGGCCTGAAGGGAATCTATTTTTTTTATTAAGATTAATTTATAAACATAAGGCACCAATAAGTGTTACAATTTACTCTGCTCATGTAAGTAGATCTTTAATTTTATTGCTTCCGTGTTTTTTGTGTGTAAATTATGGCCGATAAGCGGCAAGATTTTAAAAACAAGTCACGCCGCCACGACCCACGGTCTAAGTCAAGAGATAGGTCTCGTTCGAGGCATAGGCATAGCTCGTGGAATAGGTCACGACGTAGGAGTCGATCTCAATCGCGTGATATGAGTCACTCGCGCAATAATCCCCGTGACGTAGCAATGCAACGTACTTTAGATACGATTCTTTCTCGATTAAATACCCTCGAAAGTGAGCGTTCTGGTATATCGCGTAGTGAACTAGTTACAGCTAATATATTGGAGATACCACAGACCCCCTCGATTCCATCGGGTCAAAATAACGCTGTCGTTGTGGGAACACATCTGACGACAGAAAATGAAATCTGCCAAAATAATAACCTAACCTCTGAAAGTCGGGGATTAGATTCAACCACCGCCTCAATTGTTCAACCGGTAGAAAACATCGCGTCCGACCTACCCTCTAATATTTCAATGAACGGCCAGTCTCAAAACGAACAGGGATCGATAGAATCCGCGCGTATATTGGCTGATGCAATAAGAACGCTTAGATCGGAAGTAAATCAAAATTATTTTGTATCGAATTTTGACCCCGCTATACATGATATTGATGTATGGTGTGAGGAGGTTGAGCGTGCTAGACTTAGTAACGGATGGGGAAACGCTGAGTGTTTATCACGTGTATCGTTGTGCCTTAAAGGTGACGCGCGGACATGGTTAAATGAGTGGGTAACCAATGATAGGTCTTGGTCCAATTTTATTCTCGAGTTCAAACCTTTATGCTCGCGAAAGTTAGATTACGCGAATATTTTATTTAGTACAATGCAAACTACTTCTGATAAGTACAACTCGTATGCCGAGTATGCGAGGAGAACTTTATTGCGTCTCAAAATAGTAAAAGGGTTAAGTGACGAGTTAAGAGTGCTAATTGTTATACGGGGTATTACCGACCCTCAAGTGAAGGCAGCAGCGGCTAACGCTGACCTATCCTGCTCTGATTTAGTTTCATTTTTGTCAATATATACGAAACCCAGTCGTACTAAACAAGACCCTAGAAATTTTATGCCTAGACGGCCAGCTTCAAATCAATTGCATAACCTAAGATGCTTTACTTGTCGATCGACGGGTCATAAAGCTATGAACTGCCCTAAAAGGTTAAATAGCGATCAGAGCTCTAAACCTTCCACTAGTGACTCGAATAAATTAACATGTAGCTTTTGTAAAAAGCCCGGTCATTTAGAAAGTACTTGTTTTATAAAAAATAAGTCTGATCAACGCAATAAGCGCAATATAAATTTATGTAATAAACCCTTATCTGACTCGCCTGCAAATAGTGATTTGAAATCTGCGGTTATACAAGGTGTCCCAATAGACGTTCTTATAGATACCGGTGCTTTAAATATTTCGTTAATTTCGTCAGCGGTATTAAAATATTTTTCGTGCGAAAGGAGGCCTAGGCACTGCTTTTTAAAGGGAATTAGCAGCACTATTATTGAGGCTGATAGTTATGTAACGCTAACGATTGAGTTCGACGAAATTTCGATTGAAGCTGATCTTGTAGTAGTACCGGGAAATAGTTTGAATACCCCAATTATAATCGGTACGGACATTCTTAACCGTAATGATATCACTTACGTGCGAACTAAGGACAAGCAGTACTTAACACGGTCTACTAAAACTGTTTACGCTGTCTCCTCTAATAACACCCTCGATGTAAATACACCCCTTCAAAGCAGTGAACGTGAGACTCTCATGTCTGTAATTAGCGAGTTTTCCTCATATTTAATATCCGGTACGGCGTCATCTACAGTTACTACTGGAAAGATGAGTATAACTCTCACGGATGACACCCCAGTCGCTTATAGGCCGTATAAGCTATCACATTCGGAAAAACTCAAAGTCCGAGAAATTATAGCCGACCTCAAGGACAAGGGTGTCATTCGAGAGTCCAGCTCTCAATATGCGAGTCCGATAATCTTGGTTAAGAAAAAGGACGGTAGTGATAGAATGTGTGTCGATTACAGGGCACTCAACCGACTTACGATTAGGGATCGTTATCCTCTACCTTTAATAGACGATCATATAGACCGATTAGGTAACTTTAGATTATTCACAAGTCTTGATATGGCAACTGGTTTCCTACAGATCAAAATTGATGAGGAATCAATTCATAAGACTGCTTTTGTTACTCCAGAGGGGCATTATGAATTCCTTCGTATGCCATATGGTCTCACTAATTCTCCTGTTGTTTATCAACGTATAATCAATGATACTCTTCGTGCTCATATTGAGGCTGGTAATGTCCTTGTGTATGTTGATGACGTGCTCGTTATGAGTCACACAGTAGACCAAGGTATCTCCCTATTAAAATGTGTTCTCGAAACTTTGACCAAAGCAGGTTTTTCAATTAACCTTCGAAAATGTTCGTTCCTGTGCACTGAAGTTGAGTATTTGGGACGGTTAGTTAGTCAAGGTCAGGTTAGACCGAGCCCTCGTAAAGTGGAAGCCTTGGTCAATGCTCCTGCTCCTCGTAATGTCAAGCAAGTTCGCCAGTTTTTAGGACTTGCTGGATATTTTAGACGCTATGTTCAGGACTATGCCAGTAAGACGGCATGTATATCTCGGCTAGTTAAAAAAGAGGTGACATTCTATTGGGGTCCAGAACAGGAAAAAGTCAAACAAGAAATTATAACGATCCTTACTAACGCCCCAGTTCTGGCTATCTTTGACCCCACCCTATTGACGGAAGTGCATACCGATGCCAGTAGCATAGGCTATGGTGCAGTACTGATGCAAAAGAAGGCTGATGGTACTAAGCATGTAGTCGCCTACTTTAGTAGAACCACTCAAGGCGCAGAAAGCAGGTACCACTCTTACGAATTAGAGACTTTGGCGGTAGTAAGAGCATTGCAAAATTTTCGTCATTATTTAGTAGGTTTAAACTTTAAAGTCGTTACAGACTGTAATGCTCTTAAGGCTACACAAAAAAAGAAAGACCTGCTTCCGCGCGTCGCTCGGTGGTGGGTTTACTTGCAGGACTTTAATTTTGACATCGAATATAGAAAAGGCACAATGATGACTCATGCTGACTATTTAAGCCGAAACCCATTACCTGCTAGGGTGCATCAGATCACTAGACCACGTAATTGGGCACAAATTGCTCAGTTGGCAGATGGTGAGACCCAAGGTCTTTTACAAAAATTACAGGATGGAGAGTTAGATCCTCAACGCTATGTTCGTCAGAATGATCTCCTTTATTATCGATACTCCCCAGTAGGTGAACAACCTAGACTGCTATGTTATATCCCTAAAGGACATAGGTTGAGTTTATTAAGAATATTTCACGACGAACATGAACATATTTGCGCTGAGAAAACGATCGATTTAATTTTGAAACATTTTTGGTTTCCGGGGCTTCGCCAATTTGTGGCTAAATATATCAAACACTGTTTAGTGTGTGTTTCCAAAAAACGCATTCCTAGAGCCCCACATCAACCTATTTCATCGTGGGAAAAACCGACTGTTCCTTTCGAAACCGTTCATATAGATGCACTTGGACCACTACCTGAAACAAATGGTTATAAGTTCGTATTAATAATGGTAGATTCGTTTACAAAGTTTTGTTTGTTATACCCCATCTGTAGACAAGACGTAAGGGAACTCAAACGAACCATCACCAATGCCATATCACTGTTTGGCGCTCCAAAACTCTTAGTAACCGACCGTGGACGGATGTTTGAATCGTCCGAGTTTTCAACGTTTCTAACAGAGTTTGGCTGTGATATACACCTTATCACACCTGAAATGCATAATGCTAATGGACAAGTTGAGAGGTATGTCAGAACCGTATTAAACATGCTACGCGTCGAGGTTAATAATAAACTTTCAGCTTGGCCCGACAAGTTGTGGAAACTCCAGCTCGTTATCAATATGACGAAGCAGAAGACCACGCAATCCTCTGCTCTGAAGTTGATGATTGGTACTGACGCCACAACACCTGTCATCCGTACGTTGGTTCGTGACGTGGCCATTGACATGTCACAGGACCACGAGAGTTGGCGCGAGTTATGCAGAGCAAGGGCTCATGAGTTGTTGACGCAAAATCAGGCCAAACAAGACGCTTGTGTGAATCAGCGACGACGTACACCACGTTCTTTTCAGATTAACGATCTAGTCTTTGTGATAAAATATTCACAGTCTATGGGAAAACTGGATCCAGGTATGAGAGGACCATATCAGGTGATCAAAGTACTGCCCAGCGGACGATATCAGCTTAAATTGCTCAGTGGATCTCATGGGAAGACCACGCAGGCTGCAGCTCAGTACATGGTGCCTTGGTATGGGGAGTGGTGTCCAGATTCTTGCGCTGCTTTCTTTGAAAGTAAGTATGTCAATTGATGTTATAATTCGTCGATGGCTTGTTTCATTATGTGCCTCTGGAATCATTTACCCTAATAATTAACTTCATCTCATATTATGTTTACTTATGCGCGCATTTATTTTACTGTTCACATTACGTATTGACATACATACTGACATAGCAATGAATCCTATGTAGTTATCCCTTCAAAACCTTCTACGAGGTCATGGTGGGTCAATACATCGGCGACAGTTGGCATCTTTTGTCATATGGTTTATGTCCGGTGACGTTGTAGTTAACGTCTTGTAACCGGAGCGGACATGCGAATCAGAGATGCCTCTGTCCAAGACATGCGAATCAGAGATGCCTCTGTCTGTGTAATAAGTAGATAAGCGAATCAGAGATGCCTCTGTCTGCTTATGTAAGTGTAGATGTGCGAATCAGAGAGGCCTCCATCTACCTTAGGCAGCAGGGACGCCTTCTGCCTAATCTGTTCACAGGTGCAGTTCACGAAGAGAGAACCGAGTACGTAACATAGAACACCATGACAGCTGTAACGTTACTGGTGTTTGTATTGTGAGGTTATATTAGAGAGCTCTCATACTTACTTTGTTGATGGCATGATCACTTTGCATGTGTGTATTGTTTCACAACTATTTCGATAGAACCAAAGTCTCAGTAACCCTATGTTTCAGATGATAATGATATACTTGATGCCGATGATTTGGGACCATCAACGTCTGGTACACAGCCCAATCAGGATCTTGACGAGGTGGCAAATGAGAATTTGTTGCCACAATAAGGTGGAATGGAGGGATTCGTCGAGGACGACTTCAGCATCAGGACGGCCGAATTAGCAACAACAGAAATAACTACTAGCATACCCTATAAAAGGCGGCGATTTGCCAGGAAGCGTGAATTCGCATTTTAACATTCGAACATAACGGTCGTGCGTGGAGTGACTTGTTTAATATTAGTTTTGTTAGTTTTTGTGAGATTATTGAGCAAACTTATTATAAAATCTTATTTCATTTATATTCGTGATTAAAGTTAGAAGCCCTT
>DWKU01000002.1:0-13852 GCA_018250055.1 Mimia cf. chiapaensis NVG-14107D03 | reverse complement strand
TCATAGTAAACAATATAAACACAGCATTGATTAATCATAGATTATATTACTATAATGTAATTACTTAACTTTCATATAGTGATCTAAATATCGTTTTTGTTTATATTGTTTACTATGATTATCAAACCTGTAAATATAAATGTTTAATATTTCATGTATCGATATAATTATGTATATTTTGATATTACTAGGTTTAGACAATCACAATCAAATATTTAATTAATATTAGATAATAATTTTATTCACTCTCTTCTTCATCACCAGAACTTTCCATCATATCTGTACTCAAGTTTAGCCAGGGGCGAAGTTTATCTATAGCTACGATTGATTCATATTTGCGATTCTGTTTTCGTGTTATAGGTGTATCTTCAATGACAAACCTTTCATTGGGTAAGATTTTAATTATACGATAGGGACCTTGAAATTTTACATTAAGTTTCTTAGATTTACCATCGCAGAGACTTAGGTCTCTTTGAACTCTTACTAGATCACCTTCTTTATAGTTTGTTCCTATTTTATGGCTTTTATCGTATCTTCTTTTGTCTTTTTCTTGCTGTGCTTTAATCAGTTCACTCGCTTCTGTTCTTATTTCATTTAGTCTATCTGTTGGAGTTATATCTAATGTGTCATCAATGACATCGTTTAGAATAGCTTCCGATGTATTGGTCAACCTAAATCCGAATACCAGCTCTGACGGACATTTTTGTGTTGTTTTATGTATTGTTGTATTTATACCTATCTGAATGTCGTAAATGTTCTCATCCCATGTTCTATCATCCTTACCATGTGTCTTAGTCGCAAGGGCATCCAAAATTGTTCTATTAAATCTTTCTACTTGCCCATTTGCCCTGGGAGTAGCCACAGCGTTTAGAATATGCGTTATGCCAGAATCCTTTATAAACTTTTTGAAAAGTTGGCTAGTGAAACAAGAACCTCTGTCCGTTATTAACCTTGACGGAGTGCCGAAAAAACTAATATGTTCTTTAATGACGCGGATTGCAGTGTAAGACTTAGTATTTCTTACTGCTGTAATATTTACGTATTTAGAGAAACCATCGACCATAACCATAAGATAACAATTTCCGCGTTTACTCCGTACAAATGGACCGAGATGGTCTGCGTGTAAGGTATGAAAGGGCCGTTCTGGTTTCGGTATTGGGTGAAGTTCTCCCTCACGCCGGCCACCAACCGCCTTATGGTGAGCACATTCAAGGCATGCAGTAACATATTTTTTTACAAATCGGCGCATCTTAGGGAACCAGTAAGTGGCCTTTATGCGAGATAATGTTTTATCGAGACTAAAATGTCCGATATCATCATGATTTCGCTTTAAAATTTGCCACCGCATCGCTTTCGGAACAACCCAGCGTGATTCTCCTTCCACTATGCGATAAACTCTACCATCTTTTAGCCTATAATTCGTATGCGTGTCTATTATTTTCTTTAAATCTGGATTTTCTAATATATCCTTCAGTGTTTTAATTTCATCGTCTACTGTTTGGGCGGTACTCAGCCAATTGTCACTTTCAATGTTAAGTACATCTAGCACGTGCGTTTCGGTAATAGGCGGGTCTACTGGATGTCTACTTAATGCGTCCACGTGGGACATTTTGTTCCCTGGTCTGTATACTATTTCGCAGTCATATTCCTGCAGTTGTATCCACCATCGTGCAATACGTGGTACCAAATCTCGTTTAGTCATAGTAGTTCTTAACGCACTACAATCAGTGAAAATTTTAAATGGGATCCCCACTAAGTAAACTCTAAATCTGCTAAGAGAGGCTATCACGGCCAACGTTTCCAGCTCAAACGAGTGTAATTTCTGTTCGTCAATAGTAGTCTTACGACTGTAGAATGACACTGGTCTGAACAAACCCTCAGGACCTTTTTGTAATAATACACCGGCTATTCCTAACTTAGAAGCGTCTGTGTGCAACTGTGTTTCTGCAGACGGATCATAGAGAGCTATAACTGGTCTATTCACAAGCGCATTTTTAATCTCCTCAAATGCAGACTGATGTTTGTCCGTCCATTTCCAGTCATTATTCTTACGTAATAAGTCCGTTAGTGGTCTTGCTATAAGTGCAAAGTTCTTTATGAACCGTCTAAAGAAACTTGCCAGGCCCATAAACTGACGCACCTCATGTTGATTTCTGGGAGGTGGAAAATTAGCGACAGCATCTATTTTTTTACTACCTGGGCGAACACCTTCAGAACTGACTTCAAATCCGAGAAAATCAATCTTCTGATAGAAAAAATGACACTTGCTGAGCTTTAATGTCAATCCACCTTCTCGTAGCAATGTCATTACTTCCTTCAACCGCTCCAATCCTTCTTCAAAATCATGCGCGGGAATCAAGATATCGTCCATATAGATTATCGCGTATTTTACCTTCGCTTTGGCCAAAATCTTGTTCATAGTGCGTTGAAATACTGATGGAGCATTTACTAGACCAAACGGCATCCTTAAGTATTCAAATTGTCCGTCTGGTGTCACAAAAGCAGTTTTGGATATAGAGTCTTCTGCTATGGGTATTTGATAATAACCTGACGCCAGATCGAGGGTGATAAAAAATTCATTTCCTGCCAGAAGATCGAGTTGGTCCTCTACTCTCGGTAATGGATAGTGATCTTTTATGGTTTTGCGATTGAGCGCTCTGTAATCTACGCAGAGTCTCTTTTCTCCTGATTTTTTTTGTACTAATACAATGGGACTTGCGTAAGGCGATGATGATTCCTGAACGATATTAGAATCAATCATCTCTTGTACCATGTTACGCACAAGGACTTTCTCGTTATGTGATAAACGATACGGGCGATACACTATTGGTTCAGAATCTTTGAGTTTTATTTCCATTTCGGATACGGTAGTAAAACCCAAGTCTTTTAAACTATGTGAGAAGCAATCTTTAAATTCGGTCAATATTTTAATTAATTCTGTTATTTGTACGCTCGTAAGTGTTTCGCCATAATTTATTTTATTACCGTCACCAAAATTATCAATAGACTCTACTCTAAATATGTTTTTTATATTAGCTTTGTCAATAGATGTAGCACGTGTAACGAGAGACCCTTTTTTAAATTTAATAATACTGTTTGAAAGATTTTGAACCAGGAGATTACCGTAGCCCTTATGTAGTTCATACTCGCCAGGAAGAAGCAAATATTCTAATCCTTCTTTTCCCCTTACTGAGCCATCGACATATACCTGACCTGAATAGTTGCTTTCAGGATTAAAGACCAGTACCGCTTTCATCTCACCGGGATTGATAAGCGTTTCTTCACTAGACATAAGAAAAATCTTAGTATTTTGGGCAATTTTTTCAAACACAAGACAAGTGGGCGTTTTAGTGATGACAATGCCAGGAAGTTCAGTAAATGTGTGCCCTAGGAGAACCGACTGTTTTAGAAATATATCTTCTACAACGTACATATCAACTGTCTCCTCAATACCTTGAATTTCTATCCTTGCATTTGTCTTACCTATTGGTTGCAATAAAGTCTCACCAAACCCTTTAACAAATGGTAAGTTATTATAAGTCATGGTTAAGCCCATAGATTTTGCGTCAGTATACCGAATGAAACAACAGTCACTGCCAAGATCCACAAAACAGGAAGCGAGTTTTCCATTTACTGTGATGTTAATGTAGTATTTATTGTTGGAACCAATTTCGTTTGTAGTTTTTGCATCCGTTATTAAGCTAGAGTTGGTTATTTTTTTAGCGTCAATATTAATTTTAAGAACTTGTTTCTCATTGCTTATTTTCTCATTGCTATCCCTTGATTGTTCCTGTGTCCTACGGCCGAGAATACCGGGACATGCTTCCGTCCGATGTCCTATTTTATAACAACTGTTGCATTTTTGGAGTGGCTGAGGGCATTTAAAACTAGGATGACCTTCGACTCCGCAATTGAAACATTTGATAGGGCCCCTTCTAAAAGACGGTATCTGTTTATCAGTCGCATCAGAGCGCCTATCGTTTCTATTAGTCCTAGTTCTAACAATTGCACTGTCTCTTGGTTGACCTATTTTAACTGACTTAAAATACTTTAAGACCTGTTCAGGTGTGTCAAACTGTGCTGCTTGTGCTCCTACTTTAATAGCGCGGTCATCGATGCCGTATAATATACAATCAACGGCACGCTTACCAGTTATCTGGCATCTATTCAGTAAATTGAGTTTCGCATAATAGTATTGTTCTAATGGTTCACCATACTTGACTTTTAGAGACAGCATCTCTGTAAGCAGCTCGGCATAATTATCTCTACATGGAAAGGAATCCATAAGTTTTGATTTCCACTCAGCCCACGTAAATCTTAAACTAGGTAGGCTTTGGTACCATGATTTAGCCATTCCAGATAACTTTGCCAGAGCATAGTGAACGAGTTCACGCTCGTTCCAACCGTAAATATCCGCAGATTCCTCTACCTTAGAAATCCAACTTGAAATAGTCTGATTTTTAGACATAGGGTCGAATTCTGGTATAACATTATTTACAGACGACAGATTGTGACCACTGGACCTGGTAAAACCTTTCATGACATCCATAAATTGACTCAATAAATCTACATTACTATTAGAGTTATTATTACATCTACTCATACATGGTTCTGGACCAGATTCTTGTTGCCAATGACGTGATGGCCGCCCTGCAGTTCCATCACGCTCCTCACTTGGTTCTCTTCTTTGATTAAATCTCTCAAAATCTAGATTTCTTGCTTCTAATTCATACCTAGGATATTTGGTCATGACCGGCGAGCATTGCTCAAGCTCACTGCCACGCCCGTAACGACCAAACATTCGCTTTCGGTTCACCCGGTCCGACCGTCGCTCAAGCTCACCGTTCGGACCGTTATCATCACGACAACCCCCCAGCCGTTGCTCAAGCTCATCGTCTGGGGAATTAGGTGAACCATGAATAGTTTCACGTATCGGTCGTCGCTCAAGCTCACCGCCCGAAACGTGTCCTACCTCACGTCCACGATTGTTGCTCAAGCTCCTCAATCGTGGAGGATTAATACAATCACGGTGAGAGCTTCGCTCGTTCTCACCACCAGATTCATACCTTAACTCAGAGGCACGACCGTTGCTCAAGCTCCTCGATCGTGTTTCGTTTAGAAGTTGTTCACGAAGTGCATACTCATCGTCATTATCACCAGAATCGTGGACTCTCGTCCGCGGCGTCATGGATTCTCTTGACACCGCTGTATCCATGTTCGGTCTGAAACTTACAAACACTATATTAGTATGAGTTTTTATGATATTAATTCATGGGACTTAAAATTTTTTTAATCTAAAAAGACATTTTATAATGATAGATAGTAATAGAAACCTGTAAAAATAAACATTATGATTTTTTTCACTGCTAATAATCTAGTAATAGCCTCAAATAGAAATTCACAAAAAAAATAATCTCATGTGGGTAGTTACACAAGCTCATAGTTATTCCATATTATAAATACCAATTCTTAAAACGTAGGATACGAGCTTATATCAAAAATAAATCGCAAGAGCTATATAGTGTTTAAATATTTGTAGTATAAACACAAACTCTAAATTTAAACTCTCATTTAATTTGTTTATTTTAATTTTACTTTTTACTCAATATGATGTATTGAGGATGACGGTACCAACAAACTTTATTTAAGCTATGATGTAGACATCCAAAAGTTTAGTACATATTACGTATTATGTACAAATAATCTGTATTTTTTCAATTTTGCTCAACGAATATATTATATGTTGAGGGTATGTTGTAAATTATTTAAAACCTTCATATTATCTTGGCTGTAAGTGTTTCGGAAATCAAGTTGATTTTAAAATAAGGGCACTAGTAATTAAATGAAAAAGAAAAAATTCATTTAGTTGCTGTTCGTGTTTAAATATGTTATAAGCATTGCTCTCAGTTAAAACAAAAAAATATATATAAAAAAAAGTACTTACGTTTTTCTTTTGGAGCGTGGAGAGGGATTTGGATTAATCCTCGTTTATCCCACTTCTGAACTGTGAGGATCAGTTCAGAAAAAACACAATAGTATGTTCGACACTTTTATTATACTATTTTCTGTACATTTGCCTAGTGACAATAATTAATGGCTCACGTCCACTTAGCCCAACAATCGAACAACGACTACCTCCTTTAGTCCTATTCCGCCATTTTTATAAATTGCACTCACTAGCGCCACCAAGTGGTGAATGCTAGTAACAGGCTATTTCAATCAATTATCATACTTTATTAATGATAATACAAAATAATTACTTCAGCTTTAACTAAAACATGCTAATAATATTATTATAGTATTTAATGTATAAAATTACGCTAACATAAGACATTTGTTTAAGCAAACGTAAATTAGTTTTTCAACTTTTGAAACTGATATGATACTGGTAAGACAGAGATAAGGCGGTAGTTGCATGGATCTGTCTTCGTACCGGATTTTTATATAGGTGTAACCTTAGCAGTTTTGAGTTCGTCTGGAAATATTCTATTCTCAAAACACACATTTATGCATTCTGTAAGTTTTACGAGAATTGCTGGTTTCATGCATTTTACTGCTTTAACAGTAATTCCATTTATCTCGGTGCTTGAGTTAGAGTCTAAGTTCCTTCTATGATGAGAAGGGTACAGCCGCAGACCATCGAGTTAGACAAATTCCACACGCGAGTTAGACAGGTTCCACAAATATATAACAGATTAAATTTAATATTACCACGCTAACATTAAATTCAATCTTAGCTGGTCCAGTGAAGTACCTTCTATATACATAGTAGGTAATGCCTGTTATTTAAATAATAGACATGTCAACAAGTTGACAGTGAATGTGTTACAAATTACTAAATATGTAATAAGTTACGGCAAAGAGTGTGATTCGAATATGAGACGGGTATAGGCTAATATACATAATTATAATGCAATTAAAAATCGGGCAACACTAACATCATAATTTTATTAAGGTTTTTGCGGGTAGTTCGCTAGCATATGTTGTCTGTGTGGTAGTACCAACTTGTAGCAACTGGCCATTTATTTCAAATCTACGAGAACTGTGCAGGTTGCAGGATTAAGATCGGTGAGTGAGATTAATATTTTTAAATTAATATTATTAGTAGTGTATGCATTGTCAGGGATATTATTGTTGTGTATACTAACCGATGTATAGTTCAAAGTTGCATATAAGTAGCTAATTATCACTTCGAGGAAAACGTGGCGATGAAATTTGCATACCTAAAAGTTTGATGATGATGACGTAACTTCGCACCCGAGGTTGCTTTACTTAGTAAGTAGATCGATTAAAAACTTCTCACGCTGCCGGTCTGCGCGCGTAGGAAGGATAAGGAGTTATTTTAAAACCATTTGAATATATTTTACCACATGACATAGGCCTCCTCTAGTCGTCTACTAAGATTCGACTACAATATCATCAAGCGCATAGCCCCGTGGCTTACGTACATTGTATTTATTTTTTCAACTGTTGATGTTGGGTAAACAATTTTAAATATATTAATAAGCGTCCTTTGTCAATAGGAGCGGAAAATCACTAACAAAGACGTAATTATGCATGAAAACCAAACGCGCGACCTCAACGAGGAGCTTGAACAAATGAGAATAGCTCTAGCGGAAAAAACAGAGCAGTTGCAAGAGTACCGGGCGAAGGTAATCCTTTTAATAAACAGTTGTTTGATTATTTATGACTCGGTTCCATATATACTTTAGCCTACCGACAAAATAAAACGATTGTTCTTATTTGTTTTATAGAAATATAATATTTTATTACAAGTTAAAGTAATTTAAGTAAGTAAGTTAAAGTAAAAAGTAATTTCGATTATTTGATTATTGTTGTTGGTCTGTGCCTTTGACTGCCCGGAGATCGAAGCTGGACGCAACAGTCAGGTCACGGTAGATTTCAGAACGGGCTCTCATTTTTAGATATGAAATTTTGTGTCTGTACTCTTGACGCAGGATGAAATCGTGCTTATTTATTTATAAAGATACACTGCGTCGTCGGAACTGAACCACCACGAATTTTTAAAGCCCGTACGGCAATAAGTGATTTCAATTACGCTTTCATGATTAACTGAAGCAAGCTAACAAACATTGCAATCAAACAAAATCTTTCGACTGTGAACGTCTGTTTACTTTCAGGGCTTTTAATTTTTTTTATGAAGTAGCAAACGGGCATACAGACTGTCTGGTGTCAAATGATCACTGCAGCCCATTGACACGTTCAACCTCAATTAAGATATGATCCTATAAGAGGTCGCACGCATATATGTACATTGCTACTCCTGAGGACTTAGGTGATCGCTTCAGGTTTAAGTGTGGTCAGCGAACTACATCGTCATACCACCGCATTACAAATAATTGCTTTACGACAAAAATGGGTGTAGCGGTGATTCCCGATATGATACCCGGTCGATGTGTACAAGTTCTACCACTACAATTTACCTTTATATTGGAGAAAGTAAAAGTACAAAAATAAATTTTCAGTATCTTCAATCACAAGAAGAAGTGGGGGAGATCAGACGGCAACTTGAAATCACAGAGTTGGACAATAGGCAATTGTCGGACCATATTGAAGCGGAGATTCAGAATATTAAGGTAAATTTTGTATCTTATTGACTTATTTTGTGAAATTTTTAATTTTTGGACTTAGAGGACCTTTGAAAAAGTCAGATTTGACAAAATTAGAAAAAATCTAACGTTATTTTGTAGGCAATTAGTTCAATTTGAGATTTATGGCAGACATTTATTAGACAGACTGACGAAACAATTTCTAAACAGAGTATTTATAATAATCCCATTTTTAAAGACAATACTTTTAGTTTTAAGATGTTATTTTTTTAAATGGCTGGTTATGAGTCTACAAACTATATATATTATATCCAATGATAATTGAATAAAATGTTATCCAATTAAAAAGTATAGTGATCTTCTTAGCATACCATTTTGTATCAATATACTTATTACTAGTGAGTAATAATAATTTTTTTCATCAAATTAAATTAAATTAGAAATTAAATGGCGATGCGATCTGTTGAAAATAGCTTATCAAAGTGCGTTGAGCAGATTATAAATATTTCTTATTAACAGGTGCTAAACTTAAAAATTAAATTTCCCTTTTTTTATCGGCTTAACTTTTATTGTTACGATTTAAACAAGTTTATTTAAATACCAATATGCAATAATGTAGTTATAAAATACCAAGAGTAACAGCCCCGGAAACTAGCTTGCCTTAGCTGGCCAGCTGGATTGCAGTAGCTAGGATATGAGTAATAACTGATTCCTAAAGTCTTTTTCTGTCTCTCTTCTGGGCACAAATCTTCTCCACAACAGGAGGTCTGAAGCATTATCCATTATGTTGTTCCAATGGAGATAAAGAAATCACACGTGTAATTTCGTTTTTAAATAGTTCGTAATAAGATACAAGAAGAATCAAACAAAAAGAAAATAATATATTTGACAGATATACATATCTCAATTTTTTTAAATGATTTAGTATGGTCACTACAGCCCATGGACATTTACTCGCCTCATGGGTAGATAAGTGTTCTACACCGCCATTCCCCCGCAACACAAATCATTGCTTTATAATAGAAATGGGTGTAGCTTTTGTAGTAGCTTAGCTAAATGGGATATTTTCCCGGTTGAACTCGTTCGTCTCGGTCGTACAAGTTTTACCACTACAAACACTACACTACACTACTGTATGTTCGCATGTATGGTAGATCACTCCATCAGTTCCACTCTAGACAGCTTGTGGAGTGATTTTGACAAATGAGCGACCTACGTTTTGATTTAAGCGTTTTTACGAGTCTCGGGCAAGCAGAATAAGGTGACTGAGGAAACATGGAAAATTCATTACGCACAATAAATAATGTTATGACCAGACAGAAAGTTAGGTTAAAATCTAACTACATAAATAAATCAAGTGTGTTTTTATTCTCTTCGATGTTGTCCGAACGTTGTAAGTGTTCATTTTACGTTGAAAAGTACTTAAGGAGCCTGCGGGCCACCCATAACAGATGTTGAATGGCCACTGCAACGCATGGACGCTGGACATGCGTGCCTAGCCTCAAACAAGACTGATTCTACATGAGGTCGTACATAAATGCGTTGCTGTTCTCGAGGACTAAGATTGCCGCATCATGTTTAAGTATCCCCGAAACCTACACCTTTCCATCGAAAACAAAAAAAATTGCTTACAAGTATTTACAATTTCTAACACAAATTATATTCATAAAATCAAAACTTATATTCATTTACCAAATTCTTTCGCCTTTTTAACATGTAATTTTAAAATTAAATGCTCATTGCCTAGCTGGTTTGCTTGTTCGAGGGCACAGAAAACTACAGCACATAATTTATATATATATATATATATATAGTATATTTGGTTTTTGCTTCGTATTATAGTTTGTTTATACGCTACGCTTTAAAGACTACGATATCATTCCGATGTTCTTCAAGATTTTTTTTAATGTAACTTACCTTTTTACTTTCCTACTTACTCCCTCGGCGCAACGACCCAAAGTAAATCTTGGCCTCCGACACAAGACTTCGGCACCTATTCCTGTTTTGTGTGACTTCTTGCCAGTTTCTGGTTTGAAGGCCAGCCTCCACCTTGTCTTTCCACCGATACACTTCAGTGACCAACTGAACTTGGTCGCGCAAACTTTCGGTTGCACCACGCAATCCCTCTTTACGCCACGATCCTCTTCCATTCGTAGATGACCGAGGCAACGGAGACGGTAGGCTCACTTTTAATGTTCTTAATTCTTAGTAACGTAATAGTCGGACAACAAAGACTAAAGCTTTGCTCGTCTTCCACAGATGCAGTTTCAAGAGAAACTGCAGATGTTAGAGCCTTTGCCTGATCTGTTGAAAGCGACACAAATACAGCTGCAAGAGGAAAAACTACAGCAGCAACTCGCCAAAAGCAAATCCGTAAAGTTAGCTAACGAAGTAAATTTCTTCAAGGAGAAGGTAATACGCCATCTATTTCACGTTCCTTTGATTAGGATGAAACATTTGGCTCGTCGTTTCTTATTCGAACGGCCAATTAATGGTTTAACCGTTAGGCGATTTTTCGATAACTACTACCTAGTATTTGAAAAGTCAAACTCAAGATGAATGGCCATTTACTAGTCAAGCATGCAACATCGTAAGAAGCATAATCTCTTTTCATCAGGCGAGATCGCGGCCGGCGAAATGTTAGCCTGTCTATAGTTTAAAATAATGTAATTATGCTTCTCATAAAAAAGTGTCATATGAATTGAAATTCGTTTAGTTACTGAAAACTATTATTTATTTATAAGAAAAGTGTAAAATGGGACGTGAAACTTTAGATAGCTTGTTATGTACCTATAAAATACCATTTCAATTTAATTTCGTATTCAATACAACTGTCGCGATTTGTTCAAGACTCGCGTTATTGAATTAACTCAGTTAAATAGCGAAATTACTGCAGAGAAGAAAGTACTAAGTACTTAAATTTTTTTAATCCTTTTAAGAGAGAACTGGAAAGGAATATTTTTAGATACTTTAAAAAGAGAGATCCAATATACAAATTGCCTACTATCAGACCTGAAGATGCACAAATTTAATTTTAAGAAGCGACGCAATTGGGACCTTTCGTTGAAGACAGTTAAGTGCATCTTGCTAATGAAAATACTCTTTGACAAGAGTCCCTTGACAACTAATTCGAGCTTGTAGAACTTAAGAGGAATGTGGGAAGATATTTTTGATTTATGTTTAATAAATTACTCTTATATCATATTTCAGTTGGCTTGAAATATAATATATTTATTATTTACTGAAACATCCTCAGACAACTAGACTAACGCCCGCGTCTTTGCTACTGATAGTTGTTATTTGAATATAAGGTTTGAAGTAGGTGTCAAATTTGCTTTTTATTTTAACAAGAATAAGGAAATCTATAATTTGTTCTAGTCATTGTATTAAAAATATATCTATTATGTATGAAAAATAAATCTATTATATAACATATTTTATAAGCGTGCTGCTTTCTGATTTCCATTGCTTAATTGGAGCTGGCTAGCTTATTGTAACCTAATGTGAAAAAGTAATTTATCTTATCATAAAATTTCAGTTCGTAAAAACCTTAGGTATGATATTTGAACTGAATTCGATATATAGGATATTCGTAGAAAAATAAATCGAATAGCAAGCTTTGGGACGTTCTAATATCTTAATAGCTTAAATATTTTTATACCCAGCAAATCGACTACATTAGTAGTTTACACTTAAAATTATATTAAATAAAATGGGTTGCAGTACCAAATATGTAATAATAATAGTAATAAAATATCGTGTAAAGACTATTTTACGAATTTGTTTATATAGGAAACGATCGTTTAGTTTGTAATGGGTTAAATAAGGACCAGCGGCCGCACCGCGCCGCGCTTCGTTCTTTTTGATTCAGCCTTGCCAACCCGGATGAACTCTACCCTACCCTTCTCATCTTCAAAGGAGACTCGTGCCCAGCAGTGGCACTAAAATAATGGGTTGGTGATGAACCCGGATTTTGAGTGAAAAAGTAAGGGTAGTCTTGATTTGAAAGTCCTAGTAGTTTTCCGGTAATACGCAGAAAGGTAAACAAAAATGGTAGGTATATAAAATAAACATTTGATTTTAAATGAACTTTTTATTTTACAGTTGATTGTTGCTACAAATGAATTACATCAAGAAAGAGCCGGTAAATCAACGCTTGTCGATGCAAATAAATCACTCAAGTTAAGAATTGATGATCACCAAAAGATAAACGAAGGATTCTCTAAAGAAGTAGATGAATGCAAGTATGTATTATTCCTATTTTCAACGTTTGCAATGGGTTTTTTGTAATACAGTGCTGTGGATGAATTTTGATAACAGTTAAAAAATAATTGTCGATTTTCATCATCTATACCAATAATACAATTGTAACTGGTCTATGTCTGTCATCATCATCATCATCAACCCATTATTTTAGTCCCACTGCTGGGCACGGGTCTCCTTCGAAGAGGAGAAGGGTACAGGCCATAGTCCACCATACTGGCCAAGTGCGGATTGGTCCTTTGAGTATGCAGCATTAATTACGTATAGTTTTGTATATCATTCTTTTGATTTGGTTTTTCTTACAGTCACCCATACACAAGCTTAAAAGGGTACCAAAAATTGAGGTCCACAACTTCTTGACATTTTCATTAAGAGTATTATATATACCTAATAATGAAATAAATTATTTGAATTTGAATCTAAAAACACACTGATAAATACCAAATCATTGGATTCTGTTTACAGATGAAGAAACGTTTGAAATACCACACAAAAAGATCAAACTTGAAGACGAAAAACATACCATAGTGAAGTCTGTTCCAAACGTGTCTCTAAAAGAGTCTGAGTTGTATATAAAACTGCATCTAGGAGTGCTACATAGTTTGAGAGCTGGGCGGCGCACCCATGGACCGCCCACTGCAGTGAATGCACAGCACTTGGCCGCGCTGACTCCACTAGTTCAGAATTATGCTCATCAGCTGCTTAAACAGGGGATTAAACTACAAACTGATGCAAAGTTGCAGGTAATATTGTTATGAATTAGTTTTAGACGACTGCCAGCGTGCACTGTAAGTGTGAGTATTGTAAGTAATAATATTGCAGAGAAATCAAATTGATCTCTGGTCTACTTGACAATTTTGTTGAAACACAAACCAGTGTCTGGTTATTTTTGATATTTGCTATACAACTGTAAAAAGATCCATTTGAATTTTTTTTTGGTTTCTATGTGGTTCCAAACAAAAATACGAGACAAAAATTACAAAAAAAAGAAATAATTTTGTCTTTGTTCACTTCTAAAC
>DWKU01000001.1:0-15238 GCA_018250055.1 Mimia cf. chiapaensis NVG-14107D03 | reverse complement strand
GTGTAATGACACCACGTAGCCCTATCGAGTTTGGGCTCGTTTGATTTGTCTTGAAACGTACTTTGGTCTTACATGATATTCAGGGTCTGATGATAAAGCCGGAAGGTGATCATACGAACTTTGTAACGAAATGACGTAACCCCATCGAGTTTAGGCTCGTTGGATTTGTCTTGAGATTGACTTTTTAGTTCATTTTACATTTTAATAAAAGCTTGTTTAAAAAAAATACTGTTAAATTATATTATTTATTAGTCGTGCTAAAACGAAAATCTAGCAACCCTGACTTGCAGCCGCAGTAATTTTATTATCCAGAGTCGTTCGCGTGTGACGTTGGTATTCCATATTTTCAACTGAGATATTTCTTTTAAATGCAGTTTATTTCAGCTTAAGTTACTGCGTTTTGTTTTAATTACAGTACTTGGAAAAATCTTTGACGTACCTTTTATGAAATGTTAACTGCGGAAGCACGGCACCTTATTCTCCCTGAGTTTATGAAATACTAGACTGGAATATTTTAGTCAGTCAGCGGTATAGAGACTATTAGATCGCGATACCTCGCCACCTACCCCCACAGCCCACCCTCTCCTGCTCTCAAAATCAAGTCCAATAAATCCAGGAGAACTGAACACGAACGTTGATTATGTTGCATTGGCACATGGAAGAAATTTGAGAATCAAAAAATATTTGAAATAGAAGCACAGCGCCATCCCTTGAACACTTACGCAACCTAAAAATATTATGGAAATTGAGGAACTCTCACCGCCTATTGGAAACTTACAGAACTAAATCCTTTATGTACAAAAAAAACATCAATATCGCAATTAAAAAAAAATGATAGCTATTGATCAAGATAAAAACTATCCTATCTTTTAAGATAGACCAAACAATAGATATCTACAAAATTTTATTGACATCGGTTCATTGGTTTCGGAGATTAGCGCAAACGAACATCGTGACACGCGATTTTTTTTATAAAGATTATTCTCGAAGGTAGGTGAAGTCTGTCAAACCGCACTTGGCAACTTGGCGGCCAGTACTTGTACGAATCTTGTACCCGTGTGCCTTTCACACCTTAAAAGGAACTTTAAGGAACCTTAAAAGGAAATTCGTACTCAACGATGGGGCATGGAGTAAGTTGATAATGATGATGATGATGACGATGATGATGTTTTTTTTTTAACTTATATAGCATTTGACCACGATCTAGCCTGACGGAAAGCAATGATGTGGCCCACGATGTAGCATGATGATGATGATAATTCTACTCTAACCATACCGCATGCAAATTTTCTACTTCCAAAATACACAAACATTTTTACAATACTCGTTACCTTTCCACTATTTATATTCAACCCCTTATAACCTTGGTTTAATTGGGTTTGAAGTAATTATATTATTATACAAGTTCGCGTGTGACTCGTGATTTACATATGCTTCATAGCGCCAATTTCACTTTACGGCCAACCTGCGACTTTATGAGACTTTTTGTAAACTTTATTTAGCTTGTACCTAATTGACCTCAACCCTTTCTGTATCTCACTTTTGAACGTGTCTTTTATCTTGTACTAGCTAACTCGACGTATTTCGTACCGCCTTAGATTGAACAAAATTAAAAAAACAACATTTTCGACTGTCACTCATCGATCACGTGTCCGATCGATATAATTTTGTTACTAAAATCTTTTTCAGAAAATTCTGTATTAAGTTGCCAAAGACATGAGTGCTCTATCTCTTACCATTTAAGAGTCTACATGGGGTTCTTCAAAAAAGGCGTTAGAAGAGCTCTCCTCACAAACCGGCAACGCATTGGCGACTCCTCTGGTGTTGCTCATGTCCATAGGCGACCACTTACCATCAGGTGGCCTGTCTGCCTGTTTGCTAGGTTTCAAGCATAAAAAAAAATGTTCACTATGCTCTAACGATACTTTGACTAAATCTGAATACAATGTTTCCTCGGGAACACGACAATGAACTTCAGTGAAAGCGATCTAGCTTTGATTCTGTCAAGTTTGGTTACGTGAATTAGGCCACAGTCTGGTTTAAAATGCGAACCAATTTATTATTGACCAAATATCAGTGCTGTCATGATTTATTCGCGTCATTTGTCAATTGGATTAATTGCGTTTTCTCCTGTCTTAGCGATTCAACTAAATCCATCGAACTGCCATGGAAATCGTTAAGGATACCTACTATTAAAGAAACACTTAATCATACCGCCACTCATATTGAAATGCATCATGACCAACTGTGTGACGTGACCCTTTCGGGTCACAGTGCAATTTATGTAATATTTGTAGAACTGTGACGATATTTCTACGAATCATGAGTCACTCTGATGCTACAATTGACCTGTTATGTTACCGGATCGCCTGTTTTTTCGCTTCGACAAGTATTACTCATCATTCATGTCAGGATAGCTGCAAAGTTATCAATGAAATCATTATGTAATCACCCGGCTGGTAAGTGACGCTACGTGAATAAGGCATCGCCAGATCTTATCAAGTGATCCATAGAATAATTTTACTATTAAATTTGTTCGTTTATGGACTACCAATTATCTACTAGTAAACTGTTATTGAAAACGGTACATAAAAAATTATGCAACAAATCATTTAAATAACCTTAATCTGAAATAAGATACTATACTAATGTACATATATAGTTGTAACTCAGAAATAATTGTCGTGATTTATCATATATACGGCACCTAAACACTACAAAGTGGTTTGGAGAAAATGATGACGGCAAGCCGGCCGGCGTGCCGCGTGTCTATGACATCAGCAGCATCCACGTAATCGCGCGTCATACCAATCTTCATCGGATTCTCCGACATGCAATCATCGCGATGTCATTCTCAATTAACATATTACACTACATTTTGATTGTGTAACCGCTAACCGCTGAGATTACTTTATACGAGATTTTGCTGACTCGCAAGTCTTTCCATTATCGACACCGCTAATCACTTGAATTTTGTTTACTAAGTGATTGATTATATAGGTATGATTATCGTGTGCTCACGATTCGTATCTTTGAGTTGAATTACAGCTTATTGATCAAGGGTCCATTATGGTCGATGAATGCTGGCTGACATATTTTGGTTGCGTTGGTGTGTCCAAATAGTGTTGAAGGAGATTCAAGTCTCTGTAGGCGGCGCCATCAATATGCGTCAAGCAAGTCTTCGCGTTCAACACTCGAGCGTGAGCCGTGTATCTGATTGATAGCGTGGCCGGGCTCTCCGGTGACTCACGCATAGATATTACATTACACTGCCAATGGTTCCTTTAACCCTATTCAACGGTTTCACTCAGTGCATCAGATTGTCCTTGCGCTGAATTCTGAACAGTTATAAGTTCCCAGAAAAACAATAAACCTATTGTTATATGAGTATGAAGGTTATTTTCATTTTACATTAATGGACGCCGTACATAGGGCATCACGGCGCTCAGTAAAGTTGACTTTCATCAGTTTTATGGTGATTGGTTGTTGTGCTATGATTTGATAATCGAGGACTGCATATCTTCTTAAAATACTGTCGAAGATTAAATCGTAGTAGGCCAAACAGCTCTTTCTTCCTTTTATTGATCTGAGTACGCCTGGTATATTATGGCTATTTTTGTTTACAGATACCCGAATTCAGCTTGGATGGCAACAGCAGCCTGAAGCACAACGGCAGTGCCAAAGATCTGGCCTCCGTCATGGAGAACCTCAAGAAGAGCAGCCTGGTTTCCCGGCAGAACCAGACGCAAGTCACAAGCTCTTCAACACAACAGGTTATTAAGAAATATTAAATCTGCTTTAATTCTTTATGGTACCTAAAAATTGCACAGCACGACTATAACTATAGGTATATCCGATAGCAGAAGCGAAAATATTTACAACTATTATTCAAATTAAGCAAGAAACATGTATGTACCTACTATTAACATAAAAAAATATGAATTTATAATCGATCATTAGGTCACCTATAACAATAGTTGTATTGGGACAAAAACAAATAATGCACAATCGAACTACAGAGCAGACATCCTCAAATTTCGATTCTCTATTCTTATTCTGATAAATAGACGTATTACACCCACATCGAATTTTGAAGACAGCATAATAGACAGATGAACTACGAAAAATGATGATTGAAAGTTGCAAGCATGTTTCAATTCTATTAGAATGTATTTCATAATATTAGAGTAAGGGCAAAAAATCACTTATCAATAGGCAGACTGTTTTTTGTTGTTGGTACTTATTTGGGGACTGTTGATTCATGTTTGTTTTGTATTAGAAATTGTCTGTGTGAATATTGCTTAGAATATTCTAAGAAGTAGTTAGTTTAAATATAGACCGTAGGTTATTTCGGCATCGACCTCGGCCGGTTCATAAAATGGGCAGTTTATTTTGAAATCAGCGAGCACGGATTTCGGGAAAAATAAATAAAATTGCGCGTATGCCCACGAGCGTACTATGGGATGGGCATACCTATTGTTGGACAGCTCGGAACAATCAGCGTTCTCGAGGTCACCGGAATCCGTAATTATTTTGAAGCGGTACGATTTTAGCATGTCTTTGTCTTGGAATTAGCACAACTAGACGCTGTAGGTGAGGCAATTATATGTCTGTTGTTTGAAATTAAGCGATACTAGAATTTATAGTCGACGCAGAATCATCTAATTCTCTACCGATACAAATCTCGAAGAAATTACAGAGTTCCTCATAAATATTTTGTAGTCGATCGGGCAAGTACTACCGTTACACCCATTTCTGCCCTATAGCAATTATTTGTGTTACGGCGGAATGGCGGTGTAGTTGCCGGCCACACTTACACATGAGGCGACCATCTCACTCCTCAGGAGTAGCAACTCAGACGGCGTGCAACCCCATATAGCATCAATCTTATTTGAGGTTCAATGTTAATGTCCATGGGCTGCAGTGACCATTTAACACCAGATGGCCTGTAAGCCCGTTTGCTACTTCTCATTGAAAAAAAAAATTTTTTTCACTTTTTCTATTTTTACACAGTCGATAAATATAAGCGCGTGTCGCCTAAAAATAAACTGTTAGAACACACTTACGTATAGTTAGTTTTAAAAAATGTTTGTGTCAAATTAAAATTCAGTGTTGACTTGGGAAACATTTATAGCAAATCCGATTACTTAAAAAACAGGTTGAAGGTCTCGTACCTAAAATCTGCTTGTATATTTAATAATAATGCTATTTAACTAAAGATTTGTTTGTATGAATTATTTTTTAATTATGTCAACGCGTTTACGATGGAAAACTGATTACGTAGTGATAAAATTACAGAGTTCGCACAACCCTCGCACGCACTGCTGTTTCGGCGTGAAGCCAAAAGCAACGTAACCTCTCGTAACGTAGGACAGTAAAAATTGTAAATTTTCCCGACCGGGTGTGAAACGAAAAATGTGAAATTATTGCATTTTTATTTAATTTCTCGTCTAAAGTAGTTAACATAGCAAATTTTTACAAAAAAAACATCTCATTTAAATACACAGTTACGGTTAACGGGTCAAATTTAGATATATAACCACTTCTTGAGTGGTTGAAAAATGGTTTGCAAGATTTGAAAAATTATAATTAACTTACGTACGAACATTGCAAGTTAAATAAAAGCTTGTCATAATACGTGATATACAAATATTAATAGTTAAAACAATTGTCAACAACATGTTAAAACCTACCACCCAACCGTTTAAACATACTAGTCGGTTTGCTAGGTTTCAAACATTACTTTTCTTACGAAATGTGTGATTATATATCGTTTGATCGAAGAAGAATCTTGGTTTTAGACTGTTTTATCTATAAAACGAGATTTGTTTACAATAAAACCCATTACTCTTAAAATTACAACAGCATACGCAGATTTTGGCGTGGTACCAAGGCCAATACAACGACAATATAGGTTTGCCATATCCATTCGTGTGTTTATATTGTGCCACAAAGTACGAAACGTAGGTTTAACATTAAGTATGGGATTGCACACCAATAGGAAGGAAGGAAGGAAGTAAGAACACATATAGACAAATGTGTCCACGCAAAAAATAAGCCTGTCCATAATATATTCAAGCTTTATGCTGCGGCTACATCTGCAATACGTAACGCGCTTAAAGAGAACAAAGAAATACAGCAATTTGTTACAATACTCAATACTATATATGAGTATTGTAACAAATTCCTGTATTTCTTCCTTAATATTGTTAATCATGTACGTCACCGTATTTCGTGGGGCACGTTTAAGTCACTCCCGGATCTTACAATAAGTCCGTTAATTCGAAATTACAACAGCCGTAATATCCACGTAGTTTTTGGCGTATAGCCAAAAGGAACGCGACATCGTAGGACCGCCTCGTGCTCTTGTTTATTTGCAACTTGCTTCATGTTGTTCCATTATAGGATCACGTTCCATTGGTCATTTCAAGCTGACCTACTTCTTAAAGGTGCTGAGTATACTAAATTCATTAACATGGCTCATAACTTTAATTCATAATTAATGGTTAGGTGCTTGTTATACATAGATTATACTTTGCCCTACCTGCTGTGCGGCTCGTTTTATGAGTACTTTCGATCTTTTGTTTAGGATTTTATGTGCAATAATAAAGTACGTGCACACATAGTAGGTAGATTATATTATATGCATCGCAAGTGTTATCTACTTTGAATCAAATATAAATGTATGTTGTGAAATCTTTGTTGAAGTATGTAAAGAGATGATAAAAATCATATCATGAATCCACTTTACACCTGGTCCATTGTTCTTTTCTATGTAGATTAAAACAGTTTCTATATAGGAAGGCAAAACTTAGAAAGTTTCAAACTTCTTCAAAATTCTTTATGGATTGGTAGTCATAATAGCGTAAATTTTACATGCGTGCGTGAATAGCTTGATATCTTTTACAAGTACAGAATACCACGTACCTACGTGATCAAAATCACCCACGCAGAAATTCAAGGACGATAACGTTTTGTACTGACATGATTAAGCATGATAAGTTTAGTCTAACAGGATTTGAAAAAAATGCTTAAAACTTTGTGGTGGATTTTAGTGGAAATGTGGTCGTGGAAATGTCCCCGTGGTGCCCAGACCTTTCAATAGCTTGTTGAGTTGTCAATTATGTAGCAAAAAGACTAAGGAAGAACGTTACCGTTAGCTTAGAGCGAGAGGGAATATGGAAAAGTAATTGCGGAGTCGATGCGGTTCGAGTGGCGAATCTGATGATGACGGCAGCTTAAACTATATTTACTTTAAGAAATCATATCCTACTAGTTTAAAAGCGCCCGCGCCTGAGGTGCAACCAAACACACATACATCATTGTATCGAAAGTATCTATATTTGATAACTAATTGTCACTTTCTTTTCTGTGAAGGAGAATATCGTGAGGAAACCTGTATAACTTGTATGCTTGAGATTGTTCCATAATGTTTTCAAAATGTCCTACTAAAGAACTGTTTCATATTTAATTTTTATTTATCGACATGTAATTTTCTTTTAATTATTTTATCTTAACTTTGTAGATTTCTGACATATTGCAATATTTATTCTAA
This sequence comes from Mimia cf. chiapaensis NVG-14107D03, assembly GCA_018250055.1. Classification (NCBI taxonomy): domain Eukaryota; kingdom Metazoa; phylum Arthropoda; class Insecta; order Lepidoptera; family Hesperiidae; genus Mimia; species Mimia cf. chiapaensis NVG-14107D03. The sequence goes on along the minus strand of DWKU01000001.1, from coordinate 7,683 downwards.
ATTTTTTTTATTATTTTTCTATGTTACTCAGTATGATTCGCTCTTGACAAAGCAGTTTGTACCTATAATTGAGGTGACAGCTTTAATTTAATTGTTACTTATGGATTTTATTGTCAGTGTTCTCTTTGTTGGTGTAGCTAAACGAATAAATAAATAAATAAAAATTAACGTTCAGTCACCCAATCTTCAAGTGGCCACCTTAAACCTTTTCATCTCTGAAAAATCTCCTCTCATTCTGTCTTTCTCTTTTTTGGTTCACATGCAATATTTTCAATGAAACGTTAGCAATTTTACAGTATTTTATGTATGCTTACACAAAGCTGAATGTTTACGTTGTAAATCAAAACAATTGTTATTACTTTCTGAGCAAATTCATAAACGATGTCTATAATTATATAAATGTTGTAAACTACATGATCGCACGCGGAATTGTCGCACTTTGAACGTACAAGTGAAAAATGACGAAATTTACATAATATCCTATCCTATGAAACTTAACATTTCTAACGTGAAATATAAATTTTATAAAAAAAAATCATCTCGTATTTTAAATCCCTTAAATGATGAATTTCCCAAAAAAACGTGATACTGATAAGCTTCGTTTCTAACAATGAGCTCATATATGTTTAACTATTTTTACTGAAGAAGTTTCAATCAAACTTTCATTCCCTTATTTTAATCCGTTAGGTGACTACTTTTCTTTTAGTGCACATAGGTTTCTTACCTAAACCTATGTGCAAAATTTCATTCTTCTAGTCCCAGAGGTTTAGGCCAATATATATATATAAACATTTTACGTATGTTATATATACACACACATATATATATGTATGTGTGTGTGTATATATATATAACATACGTAAAATGTATTTTTTTCTTACCATTTGATTTTAATTTGTTACGACAGCACGAACATCTTAAGTATCGTCGTCAATGCATTGTTTCTCTAGGTACTGCTGTGGTACTGGACACAGATCTCAGAATCCAGTGCGCTGGAGAAGTGTGGTTTCGTTCATTTGACATTGCTTTTAAAAACATTACTTGTTGTGCTGATGAAGCAAGAAATTTTAGCAGTGTGTATTGACAGTCTTAGATAGAAGACGAATTGTCTAATATGTTAGCTTAAGACATAGAGTTTAATTTTTTATGTAGACTGGTCCAATACAAATACATACATACACCGCAAACAAGAAAACTTACAAAAGTAATAAATACATGCAATAGTGGGCAATAGGTGGTCTTATAATTTAACCCGCTCGAGTCTTTTCTAGACAACCTTCGGGTAGATAACATGGTACATAGAAAAAAGAAATGGCAAGTGTATTCAAATGCCAATATTCAAACATCGAATGCATAATGTACTTACTATAGAAATATCTTGTGTGTTAGACGTGTACTTTGAGGTTTTTTTTTTATAACCTATATAGGCTAGCATTTGACCACGATCTCGCTTGATGGAAAGCAATGGTAGAACTGTTTAAAGATCACGCCAAAGTAAAGGTGCTTAACTATAATAGGGTCGATGTCCTAATAAATGCATCTATCATCGCTTCGTTTTTTGGTCACGGGTTCAAGGTTATCAGCTGCATCGCACCCACACGAGCTGAATCATCCGTCTTCCTTTTTAAACACGGTGGCCATTGCCAAAATTACGGCCGAACATATTTCTTTTTATATGTTTTCCATTCTCATTCATGTTATTTTTACACAAGCCAGATCCCACATAAATAAAAAATAAAAAAAGCAAAAAATCGAAACCTATGCCAACGTATGCTAAAACGATTACTTAATTTGGGTAGGTTCACGGATTCGATAAACAAACGCAGCTTCTTGAAAATAGAATTCAAATAGAATTTGTTAGGTTCGCCATGTTTACATTTAAAAATACTTAGTACTTACCTATTTTTGTTTCGTTTCGACATAACCCTGGCTTTATATACCTCACCCGCAAGAGCGCCAAGACGCGTGACGCCCGCACGTACAAACTTCAGTAGCATTGGCACTGAACCCGCAGTCCTTGTCTAGATAACGACTGTGTACGACGAACTGTGGTATCAGACTCGGTGTCTGCTCAGTAGTTACCCTTACATTATTTTGCGAACCGCGTTAGTATTTTCCTGCATACCAAGAAACAGATATCTCAGCAAAGGTTAATAATCTTGTTTACAGCTCTGGACGTATTGCCTATACACAAACGATTACATCTATAGAGTACAATGTTTACTTAGTCTGGCGCAGTGTAAATTTGTAATCAGTGGGTTGTAAAACATTTTGTCATTTCCAGATGGTATCCAGTACGACATCGAGCAGTGCTGCGACCAGCCAGCGAATGCAAAGCTCCTCGCAACGCCTTCAGCACATGACCGCCTCCGAAATTAAAGCCAGTTCTATGAAATCAGACCTTTCGGAACTGAAGAGTTCAATATCTGAAATGAAAACTTTAAGCAGTTCCGCTGCTTTGAACTTTGGACAAAGGTAATTTTTTTTTAGTTTACATAATGGTTTCGGCATATTATTGTGTTTTGTCAATAAGTATTACAGATAACACCGACGCTTGCTCACCTGAATGGCCTTGGCCCTACGCCAATTTCCACCAGTTGGTTTTACTGCTCTCTGTTTGCAGTTTCATACCGTGAAACAAAAGAAACAACACGGCTCTCGCGGAGAACATTTAAATCTTTTTGTGAAAATTAGTGTAAAAAATAATACAGATATTGAATCGTGAAATTTATATACCTAATTGTGTAATTCATCCGTTTTAATTCTTGCCAACCCAAACTAGTCTCCTAATTATCCTCTGCGCATACCTATTACAGACTGAGAAGCTCAATGGAGAATATAGTAGGTCAAGATGAGATGGGTGAACGACATATTACCGATATTAGAGACCTCAGCGAAATGGGCGACATTGGAGATATGGCTGACATGAGCGAGCTACCTAGCGACGGCCCTCTGGTAACCTTCCCAGAATCTGATACGCCGCCACCTGACAAACCATGTCTCCTTGCAACCAATGCTGCAGCGATGGGAACAAGCAATGCTAACGAGTTGAAATACAGTGCGGCTAGGATGACTTCGGCTAGTTCTACTCGGGTTGTTACCGACGGATACAGTGCATCGAAATCTGCAGCCAACAGTGCTAGGATGCGCCGCTTGCAACATGGCGATATGCAATATGCAGAACGCAGTGCCGCTGGCGCATCACACAGACTTCTGCAAGCCGAAGGACTCACTGCAGAACAAAATGCGGCTTATCATCAAGTAAGTAAAAAGTCAAACAATTTTTTGTTCCGTTCATGTGGTGTTTCTTTAACCGCTTGTTATTTGCCGAAATAATTTTGATGTATACAGGGAAATAATTTCTTGAACGGCGCCTTATAAATTTAAGTGCAATGCGTATGTCTCGCGGTCGGCATTCCGTCGGAGCCATAAAGGCGCGCCGAAGGACGCGACCTCGCGTGACCGAGCACGATCGATATCCTCGAATGACGCCTAAGCGGCGGCGCCGCCGAATAGTTCAGTAGAGAGCGGCTTCTTGTTACGATAACATCTGAGATACTCCCAATGTTTTTAAAACGTTAGGCCCGTTATCAGCGCGAAGAGCGCATCATGGCCGGCCGGATCATTGCTTGGACGGCCAGGGTGCTGCGTCGCGGAGGATCGCCGGGGGCGGTGAGCTCATTTATCTACGAGCGCTTATCGTTAACCGCACCATGCTTGTCTCAGTCAGTGTTTGACCGTCGCGCGCGCGAGCACACGCGGAAGTTAATTACTGCGCATGCGTGCTCCGGTACACGAATAGTCGACTTAAATATAGAATCGGAATGTCTACTGGTGGGGGTTCGGCCCCTTGGCCGGTACACAGAAGCGTCCTGTCGCGTTTTCCACAGAAACAGCTAAATCCTTCGGTGAGAGTCCTATTTCCGAAAATTTGGAAAATACATCTCCGACCTTTCAAGAACGTGACGTCTGTACACAAACTTTAAAATTATCACCCAAAGCCCGCGGGTTCCTCGCGATTGGCCTATATCCAATAGACACGATTCACCGTACAATTCGAGCCATGACGCGCGGTAGTTTTCAATATAAAAGTAGTGCTAGTCCCGAGACGAGCATCCACCGATCTTATTCGAGCTAGTAATCATGTCTTCCAAGCGACGCTCAAGACCTAAATTGCGTATATTTATTCCTGTAACTAAAACAAGTTTATTTTGTTTATAATCTTACATAAAACATAGTGACAAATTTGAAGATATAAATATTGATAAAGTTGGAAATTTCCAGAGATTTCGTGCATAAAAATTTCACAACAGTGTGTTTGTGCTCGTGACGCGTTTATTTATGGAATATTTACGGTTTTAGGAGCAGCGATCTCTCAAGGCAGGAGAAGTGAGTGCGCAAGAAGCAAACAACATGTTATCTTCGAGTTCCCGCCTGCAGACAGAAGCGTTCAGTGCTGAGAAAAAGGCCATGGCTTCCGCACAAGCTAGACAAACTGTTACCTCAAGCGGCATGTTCAGCCATAAGGAACACTCCAGTGTAGCCCAGTCCAATATGACAATTTCAAAAAACCACCTTTCCACAAAATCTACGCTACTTTCGTCACAGGTAAGTCTATTATTTACATTAAGTATTATCGAGCAAGGTAACGTCTACATCTGTCTATGTAGTACTTTGATCACACTTTGTCAACGATGTTCGAATTTAATATTTAATTTCCATAGTAATCAGACTACCACAGATCCATATTGGTTACCTAACTTTTGACACGCGGTAAAATAAGCGCCAAACATACATGTAGCAAGTATACGATAATTACAAGTGCTGTTTTTTTTTTTAAGTAGCTGCGGTGTGAATTCACGAGAGCTGTTTTTAATAAAATCTATTCATATTTCAGATGAGTCAATTGCTAAACGGGACCGTCAAACCTGGAGATGAAGATCTATCAAATCTAACATTTGAGGATTTAGATAAGCTAAATGCAAATTCAAACCAAAGGGACGTCGATCTCGCCATACAAAAATATTCATATAGGATGAACGCATTTATCTCGTCTATAAAGAACAATCAAATTGACATGAAAAATGCTTCCGTCCACTTCAATCAACTAAATGAAATGTTGAGAAGAGCTTGGGCAGTCCCAACATATGGTCACGAATTGGGGTATTCTTTGTGCAACACACTACGGACGTCAGGTGGTTTGGATATTTTAATGGCAAATTGCTTGGAATCCAGTAATCCTGAGCTGCAATTTTCTTCAGCTAAGCTTCTTGAACAATGCCTTACAAATGAGAACAGAGCACACGTAGTAGAAAACGGTTTGGAAAAGGTCGTTAACGTAGCATGTTTTTGCACAAAACATGCAAACTCTGTTGATCATTCAAGAATCGGTACTGGAATTTTGGAACACTTGTTTAAACATAGCGAAGGCACATGTAGTGATGTAATTAAACTGGGAGGTTTAGATGCAGTATTATTCGAATGTAGAAAAAACGACGTTGAAACATTAAGGCATTGTGCGACAGCCCTCGCAAATCTGTCGCTTTATGGCGGTGCCGAAAATCAAGAAGCCATGATAAAGAGGAAAGTTCCGATGTGGCTGTTCCCGTTAGCTTTCCATAACGACGACAATATTAAATATTACGCTTGTTTAGCGATAGCAGTTTTAGTTGCGAATAAAGAAATCGAAGCAGCTGTGCTCAAGTCGGGTACTCTTGATCTAGTAGAACCCTTTGTCACGTCGCATAATCCGTCCGAATTTGCCCGATCCAATCTTGCGCACGCTCATGGCCAAAGTAAGAACTGGTTACAAAGGCTCGTCCCTGTATTGAGTTCAAAAAGAGAGGAAGCAAGAAACTTAGCCGCATTTCATTTCTGTATGGAAGCTGGAATAAAGAAACAGCAAGGCAATACGGAAATATTCAGAGAGATAGGCGCAATAGAATCTTTGAAGAAAGTAGCCAGTTGTCCAAATGCTGTGGCGTCAAAGTACGCAGCACAAGCTTTACGTCTTATCGGTGAGGAAGTGCCACATAAACTGTCGCAGCAAGTTCCATTGTGGTCTATAGAGGATGTACGAGAGTGGGTAAAACAAATTGGCTTCTCAGAATACGCAACAAACTTTTACGAGAGCAGAGTGGATGGCGATTTATTGCTACAGATAACAGAAGATAACCTTAAAGAAGATATCGGTTTGCAAAATGGAATCAAAAGAAAACGGTACGTTATCGTGGTAAAAACGACTTCGCTTTTTTATTAGCAGATAACTAATTGATGACTATAATTGTTATTTTTCGGTTTCAGATTCACCAGGGAGCTTCAACAATTAAAGAAAATGGCAGACTACAGTTCGCGTGACACAGGCAGTCTGAATGAATTTTTGCAGAGTATCGGACCGGAGTACACAATTTACACATATTCCATGTTGAATGCAGGCGTCGACAAAGAATCCATTCGTGGACTAAGTGATGAGCAACTAGAAAACGAATGTCGCATAGTCAACAGTATACACAGACTGAGAATTTTAAATGCCATCCGAGGTAAGCAGCCTTTAATCGTTTTGATAACCTCTAAAATTACGTTAGATAACAGACGGTACTTAATTAGGCCAATTAAAGCGCATGGAGCGTGTTCACTTGTGAATTACTTACGCGAAAATCGACGATATTGTAAAGCACTAATTTCATTGTTTGCTAGTCAAATCGTCAAGTCAAGTCATCGAAGGACATCTTTGTAATAATAATTAAAAAAAATTCAAATTATTCAGCATTTACGAAGTAGTCATAATATATTTATTTCTATATAATTGTTGTTGTATCAGCAGTAAGAGATATAATGGTGAGAATTTATGCCGGACGGCATTATTTACCAGGGTACTAATATTAAACCGATTTGATTCGATTTGACCCCAGTCATAAGTTATATGTGTAAAAATCTAATAGGTTGACATCTGTCCATAAATTTCATTTTAGTTCACAATATAAACAAACGTAGGACGATCAAAGGCGAATAAATTGGGAACATTAATAAAGGCGTTCTATTCTTACCTTTCATTTTTATTTACGATATTAGACTTCCGCTCGCGACGTTGTCTCGCATTATTAGTGAAAATCGTCGATCGAATCGATCATGTATGTCGCATACTATAGAAGTGAAGCTGTATCTCGAAAGTACTAAACTTCATCATAAACTCATTCTTCGCCCCACCTGGGCACGGGTCGCCTTTAAAGATGAAAAGGGTACAGGCCATAGTGCGGATTGGCGGACTTGACATGCCCTCAAGAATATTCTCGAAAAAATGTAGGCATGCAGGTTTCGTGATTGTGTTCCTCACGATTTTTGCCGTGAAGGAATCACGGCAAAGCAAGTGATAATTAGCTACTAAATTGCAAATAATTTTGAAAAATTAGAGTTGCATGCTTGCCGAGGATTGAACCAAATTCCAGTCCGTACGAACCCTACTAAGCCATCACTGCTTCAAGTAGTCTACTAAACTTAACGTATTGAGACGTATGGGATTGTTTAAGTTACAATCTTAACGATTTATATTTAGTAATAGAAATTTTGGTTAATGGACGAGAGCAGAAATTCTGAAAGAACAAACAGAAGAATTTAGAATAAAAAATGTGTTTACAAACTTCTAAATAGACCCCTTGTCTATATAACATAACATTTTCTATACAA